>OX424576.1:55602168-55794668 GCA_949152435.1 Gastracanthus pulcherrimus
TCCGGAAATCTGTCAACCCGGAAGCAAGCGGAGTGGAGGTCGCACGCATCCAGTCAATGAGAACAGGCCAAGTCCTTCTCGAATTAAAAAAGAGTTCGGCTGATTCTAGGGCAACCTTCTCGCAAGCCCTTAAGTCGGCAGTAGGGGAACAGTGTACCGTAGGAGAATTGGTCCCCAGAGCAGTCCTCGAGATAAGGGATCTCGACTTATGCACCACCCAGCAAGAGATACAGAAAGCCCTACAGCAGGACCTGACAGGCTTCGACGGATATATGAAGGCCTCGCTGTCCCAGCCAAACGAGAGAGGGCAATGTATGGCCACGGTGACGGTAGAAGAATCCGCTGCCACTACGCTAATGAGGACGGCCCGTATAAAAGTGGGATGGATAAACTGCAGGATCCGGAGGAGGACCATAGTTCCCAGGTGTTACAAATGCCTGGACTATGATCACCATGGTACCAGATGCGAAGGTCCGGATCGTAGCGCATTCTGCTTCCGATGCGGGGATAGTGGGCACAAGGCAAAGGACTGCTCCGCTGCCCATAAGTGCTTTCTCTGCCCTGAGTAGCAGGGAAAACCCGAGTCTCGCAACCACATAGCGGGCTCGGGAGTGTGTCCCGCCTTCCGTGCGGCTCTTGAAAAAGAAAAGAAAAAATGGCGATAGTTCTACAGGGAAACTTAAATCGAATCAGGACGGCAAATGACTTGCTCCCTCTGATCTGTCTCGAGAACAGCATTGACGTGGTACTCGTCAGCGAGCAATATCGGGATAGAGGAGATGGGGGCTGGTACTGCGACGCTCTTGGAACTGTGGCGATATGGGTTCCAAACCCATGCCGCTTCCACGTGACATGCCATGGATCCGGCAGTGGATATGTGTGGGTTAGGTGCGGCGATGTTAACTAGGTCAGCTGCTACCTCACACCGAATGAAGCAATCGGGCGCTTTCATGAAAAATTGGAAGTTTATAACAAAGTTTATAAACAAGTTTATAGCAACTATATCATATACAAATACAAACTGTTTTGACTTTCGTAAATTGTATTAAAAGAACAATTTAATGAAAGGTACTAATGAAGTGGTATATGACAGTTAAATCTGTAAATTCAATAACTTATGATATAAATTAAAACATTGTAGAGCTTTAGTAAATGTATAAAATGTTAATTTGAGAAACATTTGTTTTAGTTATTTGCTATTATAAAAAGAGAAAAAAGTTTTCAAAACATAGCTGTTAAATACTGTATTAAAAATAATATCATAATATCTATATTAAACTTCATTGCAATAGAAAGAAAAGGTTGATGTGCAATGAAAGTAGTATGATCTTGAATTAAAGTGTATACGCAAATATTATGTATTAAAGTTATAAAGTTTTATTTCTGAATAAAAGTATGATGCCCCTTTACAAAATAATATTGGTTATTCCATGTAAATAATATGCACATGATTTGAATAGAAAATACAGCAGTAAAATATTTTAAGCTATGATCTGAAAATAAAGAGGTACTTTGATATCTGTGTGAAGTATGAGTTATATTTGAATTGATTAAGTGGATTTTGATTACAGTATTAATAATACAAAAAAAAATACCACAGATTATTTGTTTAAATAATATAAGCAGTGTAAAGTCTGTTGAATTGAATTCCATAGTAGTTTGAAAAACTGAAACAGAATACATAATTTTTTTTCAGAACAAAATTAGAAAAGCATTATAATAAAAGTCAACAGTACAATAAAAGTGACTATAAATATGTAAATGAAAAATTAATCATATTTATAATTTATGGAAATAATAATGGTTGTATTAAAACTGCAAAGAACCAAACTAATCATAAAATATCAAAGTGTATTACGATTGATAAAATGTATATTTTTTATAATCTATATATATATATATAAGAAACAGATTAAAAGGAATAAATTTCAATAAGTAATAAATTGGAATATGTATTTATAAAACTGTTATTAACAGTTATGTTTATAAAACTAAGAATTTGAATTTGGTTTTATTAATGATGTTTCTCAAGGTATACGTATTTAAGTCTATAAATAATATATTCTTATGAACTACTTTATGTTAAAGTAAATGGTCATCATAAATGGTCTGATTAGGTTTTTCTGGATTTTCCCTAATCTATACAGCAAATGTTGGACCATATGTAATTCCCCAGAGAAAGTACAAGGAAGGATGATTGTCTAGTCTATAATATATAAGTTGATATTGATCAAATATAATTGTTATATAAAATCTGTACATAAATTGTATGTGTATACAAAACAGATATAAAGGCACATTATTAGTTTTTCAGTTAAATTGTTAATCGATTAATTTTTGAGGGGGCGTGTTGGAATATCGCTATGCTTTAGCATACGTATGTGTGTAACTGTAGTTATACACTACTACATGCTTGTACAAGAATGAATCGACTTACTAAGAAATGTCCGAAAGACATAAACTGAAATGCAAGATATAGAAAAGAGTGGGGAACTATATGCGTCAGCCCCAATATTCTCTTATGCCCTTTTGTCAAGTGTTTTTAGTCGTACTAAAGCATCTAGCTAGAGCAGTCGCACATTACTGACGTTATTCCTTCCTTGTGCCAGTTTGAATAAACGAAAGTTATTTTATTTGAAATGTACATTGTGTATTATCATTTATTTAACACCCATTTCCAATAGAGATTTTGAAAATTCAAAATGACGGATCCAAGATGGCGGCCAAAAATTCAAAGATTATAAATTCTAGCTTTTTGTAGTATAAACCATGCTCAGTTGACTCCACCTTTGTTTTTATTTAATTTTTTTATTTTTTTTTTTAGGTTTTAGTTTTTTTTTTTTTAACTTATTCTGAAAAATTCTACTTTATTTGCATAATATAATTCATATTTATGTATGGTAATTGTGAAAACAATTTGGTTTTTCCTTTATGTAGAGTGGTACATTGCAAGCATTGCAAAAAAATTTAGTTCTGCAAGGTTTAGCTTTCGTACTGCACAAACCGCAATGTCTGAAAATCGTTAAAACTAGGGGCATGTGAGCAGATTGAGAGTGCCTTTTTTCAATACATATTTGAGGGTTACTGTTTACATTAGGAGGAGAGATATCTTGGAATTTCCTACCTTTCGGTGTTGGAAAACGATCGTTTGCTAGTTGATCAACCAAAAGTAATCTGAAGTTTATTTATTTCATACTATGTTCCAAATTTTTTGTATTGTGAATAATCAGCGCATTTACTATAGTTAAATCTACAAAATTCCAGAATATGCGGTGACACCATTTTTTAAACTTTCTATCAATTGTGTAAGTTGATACAAGGTGATCGGATCTATCAACATTCCTCATATTTTTATGATAATTCAAGCAAATAACTTATGCGCTAGTATATCTATAGCGCCTTGCGCACAGTATTTTTCCCCTTCTACGGGAGCTGCAGCCAATCACGGCGCAGCTGCGTAGTATATAGGAGAGCGAATCTCGAGATTCACTCTCACTCCCCGGCCGACCGCGCCAGAGACAGTACCTCGACCCCGGCGCAGGGCCAAGGAAGAATATACATCCTTATCAATATAAAATATTGCACCTTATTATTTCGTTAACACCTCCAACCCCATACAGCAAGGAAGCAGCAGAAGCAGAAGAGAGAGAGAGAGAGCGATAGAGAGAGAGAGAGAGAGAGAGAGAGAGAGAGAAGCGGCAGCTACACGACGGCGCATGCCGCTAGCGCCGAACTGCCGCGCTCACTACAGAGCGGTCGGAGCAGGTCTCGCGCTGCCTATAAGTACAGGGCCGCGCGCCTCCTGAGTGAGTCGGCACTGGCATACCATACCGGCTGGACGTCTTTGGTCGAGGCATACTTCCGTCGATGCCGGCCCCCGGTGAGCGAACAGGCTTTCTGGTGAGCTACTCTCAGGATCGCCTTATTAGGAAGGCGATATCTTTCGTCGATCACGCTTTTTAACGAGCGCGCGTTAAGAGCACGGGAAGTCGAACGCAGACCGTGAAGGGACAACTGCTCAAGGACGTTGTTCTTTTAAGGAGAGCCGCAACCGCCCTTGAGCAGTAATAATCTCCCCGTGTCTAAATCTCCGGACCACTCCGGGAGTTATTAGATTAGCTTCCCTGGAAGTTCGGATATTAGACACACAGGGAAAACCATCCGACAGTCGAACGCGCGCACCGTCTGCGTACCCCATTCGGGCATAGGAATCGTGCCGCCACTGGCGTCGCCGCTCACGCCTACCGCTCGCGCACTCCGCTCGCGTCGTGCCTCCGTACTTTTACCGAAATTTCGGAGCAGCTCTCGCGCCGGCTATAAATACGGAGCGCACGCCTCTCGGAGTCAGTCGGAATCTGCGCTCCGCACGGGTTGGAATACCTTGGTGGAGACTTACTCCCGTAGTAGTCAATCTGCGGCGCACAGATTAATCCACACTCAATCCGTAGCGATTGGCTTGGGTACTGTCGCACCGAACAGGCCTTCTGGTGAGTTACTCCCGTGGCAGCCTTATTAGGAAGGCAATATTCTCCCGCCGATCACGGTTCTTGATTAACACGAGTCAAGAACACGGGAATTAGATCGCAAGCCTGACGGGAGAGCTACTTAAGGATGTTGTTCTCTAAACGAGAGGCGCAAGCCGCACTAATCTCCCCGTGCCTAGCAATATGGACCTTTCCAGGAGTTGTTAACTCAATTCCTCTGGAAGTTCGATTGATATTGAACACAGGGTTATTTCTTCCGAGAGCACGCCAAGTACTTTCCGTTTGCGCATCTTGTTAGCTCATCTCATGCGCTCCTCCACTCGCATCAAGCCGTCACCCTCCCGAGGAGCGCTTGGACTAATTGTCAAACTACCTATAAAAGGAATGGTAAGAATATAATAGACTCACTCGACTCCCAGCATCGGAGTCATCTAGTTGCCTTCCTTGAGCGCATGCCAACCACTGTGGGACCTACTGCGAAGAACCTGCGTCGTCGGTCTGAGCGACAGCGGATTTGGTTCAACAAATGTCGATTCAGGATCCGGCCACGAAATGAGAGAGTCGTTCGCCCGGCTACTTCTTCGGCTACTCCTCTGGCTACTCCTTCAGTTCCTTCACCATCGTCAAGCGAGGGTTTTCCCACGTCTACAGTACGCAGTCTGGTCTTCGTAGTGACACGACCTGAGACAACACTGCCCACCGCTGCCGAGATCCAGGCAGCTCTCTCAACAGAGAATATAAAAGAGCAAGAGGACGTTCTCTGTCCCATTCCTTTTCCGAAGGATCAATTGCCGGACATGGAGGAAATAGTGCTACGAAGGCCAACTCAGCCAGCCCTACCACGTCACCCAGTACGACCCCCTCTAGCCGAGACACCCCGGAAAGCTGCATAAGAGCCCAGAGGCATCAATTTGAGCGACCCGAGGAAGCTGGCTGCTATAAAGAGGAGGCACGGCCCCGCGCCGACAGTCAAACTCCTCTCCATCGACGCGGCACCTAAAAGCCGCAGTATCAGCCGCCGTCGATCGTTCCGACGGCTCAAACTTCGCCCATTCTTTTCCCTTGAACGTGAGGCAAGGAGGCCCCGCTAAAATAATCTTCTACAGAAACAACCGGCCCTTTTCAGGGCCAATAATTATTTAAAATATTGAATGGATTGAGAGAAAATTCTCCCTCTCCACCCCTCTCCTCTATCCTTTACTTTCACCACATATAACAAACTGGGTAATTTATAGTTTTAGCTGAACCATATTTTTGTATCCTATTTGTATCAGTAACTTCGCAAGGATCATGATAGTTGGATAAAAATAAAACAGCTTTTTTATCCATCCATTTGATCCAGCTAATTCCATCACCACAAGTACGGTACAGAAAGTTTGTGCAGTAGTGGTATTCCATTAATATAGTGTAGATTTAATCATTGCAACTTTGTAAATGAATTAATTGATAGTTAGATGTTCATATTATAGACCCAAATTTTATGCTCATGACTAATTTCGAGACATGCATAAAAATATATTAATGCTTCAAATATTTTCATATATTTTGCAAAACGCATAATATGTTGTTATATAGACTCTTTAAGTACCGTATTCCATTTAAAAATTTAGTAAACAAAATAACACTGATTTTTATTTAAAATACACATAATTTCCAATTTAGTCCCAATTCATATTAATATATATATTGTAACAGTTACAATATAAACGTTTTAAACAAACATTTAAGCATTAACTTACAGTTTCTATGGGCAAATCCAATGAACTTTTAACTTTCTGCATACAAAAAATTTTAAAATAAAAATTGAAGGCACATAGTTGGAAAGTTGTGAGTATACTTTTAAAGTCATTTCGAACAGCATGGATAAACGGGCCTTATTTTTTCAAAATGGCATTTTGACCCATAAAAATAGCATTATGTTTTTATATATACTATATTGATTATTTTTGAGTGATAATACATTTTTAAAGGAGCTGTATATTTCAAATGTATTTTTATGTTTATGTATGATAATAAAATATGATCACAGACGGAACCGAATGCTTTTTTAGATAAAATTGTAGATGTGCTATGGCAAAACTGATTTTTTCTCAATGAATCACGTTTTTAAAAATTGTGTATTACACGTTCTTAATATAGTATATTAAGGGGCACACAAATGCGACACGGCAACAAAAATAAATATTGAATTTCAAATCAATGATTTACATCCTGACGTAACTGCTAAATTAATAACTTTGCTTTACTTGTGTCCGGGACACAATTTTAAAATGCCATTACTTTTTTCAGAACGAGGCTAACAAATGAGGTTCAACTCATAGCTGTTGTTTAGGTTTAATTTACTTAAGAGGGTGTCAAACCATTCAAATTTCCCGCCGAAGTTCCTAACCTCAAATCATTGACCGAGGTATGAACAATTGATTACAATTAATAAATAAACCGAATTATGAAAAACTAATACATCATTGCCCTTCCTTTTTTAGCATTCTACCACTCTGTTAAGTTTCAGGTAATAATATCATTGCATATATAAATGGTATTGGAACGAAATTTCGGATCACCTTTCGTAGATCTCTGTTCTATCACGAAATTTCGGTCCAATGCCATTAACGTAAGCCGCAAAATTTTTACTTGAAACTTTGCACAGTGGTAGAGAATTACAAAATGAAGGGCAGTGACCTCTTAGTTTTCATAATTCAGTTTATTATTTTAATTATAGCCAAGATTTTAGAATTCTCGAGTCGGTGAGGTAGGGAGGATAAAAATTGACTTTGACACCCCCTTAACCCATTTCTTACCAAGCGGCCATTTTATAGTCGATTGGTTTTTTGCCTAAAACCGCCATTTTGAAATTTTCCAACGGAAATTTCAAAATTCTGACTTCAGAATCGGAAAGAGCGGACAATTTTACTTCAGAAAAGTGCTATTGGTTATTATTATTTTCTTTTTCGACAATTTTTTAGGCAAAAAACCAATCGATTATAAAATTGCCGCTTGGGAAGAAATGGGTTAAGGGAAGAAGATATAGCAAACACTAAAATCCTTTAATTTAAGAAGAAAAATATTGTTTCTACAAAACATTTTATAATATAGAAAAAGATGACATTTTAGACTGGTTTTGGTAAATTTCCACCCTTTGAAGTAGTCATTTTGAAAAATCCTGTAAAAACAGACATATGTTTGAGTATCACTGTACGCAAGAGGTTACAATGGATTGGTATACATTTTTATGAACATTTCATGCTAAAATTAAGACATTTAAAGAGCAATATATTCAAATAATATTTTTGAACTATTCTGAAATTATATTCTATATGAACATTTTATTGTTTGCGATATAAGCAGTATTTTAATATTAACTTATATTTTTAAAATGATATTTTAGGTAATAATAAAAAAAACTCTCTTTAAATTTGTTCAAAATATGTTAAAAAGAAAGTACCAAAATTTTCAGCGGGATTCACGAAAAACTGTTACGCAGGCTTACAAAGTAAGTTATGAAAATTAAGTTTTGAGAAAAATGAGTTTAAACATAAATATCAATAAAAATAGCATGATCAACCATTTATCTACAAAACCTTTTCCTTTCGAAAGAAAATTGGTTAAATACCACTTAAAGAAAATATCGATTTTTTACCAAAAATCGGTAGCTTCTTCCCTTACTATATTGATTAACTTAATACGAAATTTGTGTATAGGATCTTATTGTCTAAATATTCAAGAGTGAAAAACAATTTTTTATTTACTATATTTTAATAAAATGGCGGTGCTACAGACTATGACTCTTTTTTAACAGCTCCGTAATCGGCGGTGCGGGGATCTGCAACGGTGTGACTCGGAATAAAAAATAAAAAACCATTATCTTCTACGACATAAAAACTATAGAAGTACGTATGGATATTGAAAAATATACACTTTCGCGGAAATGGTTAACATTTTAAATAAAAATTACGATTTTATACAACAGATTTTTTTAGAAATATGACTGTAGATACTCGTATAAACGAATTTTTATGGAATCCGTACTCACTTTGATAGATCTTATGTTGTAAAAGATGATAAATTTTGATTTTTTGATCTAGGTCAAACCGTTTCGTAGATCACTGCATCGCCGATTATGAAGCAGCTGATAAATGATTTACTCTCCAGCTCCGCCATTTAGTTCTAGTCTTGAATATCTTGTCAATAAAGTCCTGTACACAGATTTTCTAATAAGTTAACCATTTAAGAGAATAAAGCCACTGCCAATTCATTGGCACTTAGCTTCATCAAACTTTAAAAATGTTCCAATATGAAATTATTTATTCTATTTAATAGTAGGATGAAAATTAAAAATGAGTAGTATATTACTTTTCAATATGGCTACATATATATATTTTAATTTAGTAATTTAAACATATGAAAGATATAGCATAGATTATGAGAAAGTATTGTTGTTTAAAATATTTTTTAATATATAATGCATACCATTTTCACAAATAAATTTAAGATAAAATGATGATATGTAATTAAGAAAATCTTAAAAATGTTCATAAAGTGTAATTAATCGAGTTATTTTAACTCTATTAAATTTTATTCCTTATACATTGTATTGGACAAGAAAACATAAAAAATATATTGATTAACTAAAAAATGCTTAAGTCTTCTTTTACTTTGAAACTATTTAATACAACATTTTTTTTACAAATTTTTTACAAACGTATTAGGCAAAATTTATTCTACAAAAATTCAAGAAAATTTTTCAACCATAAATAAACCTATGGTAAAGTATAGCACTTAAAATAGTACATTACGATACGTGTGACTTAAATGGCTCCTTTTTATACGGCGCACAGTTAGCGCCGTGTAAAACTGAACCATTTAAGTCATGAATATCGTATATTATTTTATAGCACTGCTTGCCTAAATCCGCTGTCACGCCTAGCCGTACCTTAAACAGTCCAGTGTTGCACCGTGAGGTTAGCGCCCGAGCGTAGCGATCAAAATGAAATAAACTTGTATAATAAATTGATAAATGTTAAAAATTCTCTTTGATTTCAAATCTTCATAAAAAGATCTATTATTTATAATAGGTTAATATGCTTTATTTAAAAGAATAGAATACTAGCCAAAAATCAATTTGGTTTTATTAAAAATAAAGGTACACAAGATGCTATTACCAAATTAGTCAGTAGAATATATGAAACGCTTGATAAAAGTAAACCATTTGTGATAGCATTCTTAGATTTGGCCAAAGCATTTGACACTGTTGATCACAAGATACTATTAGACAAATTATATCAGTATGAAGTTAGAGGAAATCCACATAAGCTACTAATTAATTATTTGACCAATAGACAACAGATTGTAAGGATAGGGGAAAGCGTGAGTGAATATAGCATAATATCTTATGGGGAAGTAAAAGGTACTTATAAAGCACGTTTTCCGAATCCAAATAATAATGAAATCTTTTGAAAATCATATAATGTCTATATAAAATCGAAGGATGGGTATAGTAAGTCGTTTTTTTTCAAGAGTTTAAATTGGAAGAGTTTAACTGGAGTCTGTGTATTGATTTCTGTATTTTAAATAATTACTCGAAGAAAAATAAGTTTTTTAGAAAAATAACCACATAGTATGCAATTCAAATATGTGTAAGCATTGTCTAGTTTAAATTTCATAAAATTCTGTTGTTATTTGTAACCAAAATACCGTTTTGAATATTTCTCATGATTTATTTTTATTTTAGCAAAATGAAAGCAATAATGCTGCTGACGTGCAAATCGACGTATGTCATAAATTGTCGATATTTTTTTCTTTCAATTTGCAAACACAAAGGTTATTGAATAATCATTTATTTATATAAGAAAGGTAAACAAATTAAATCAAATGTTAATCAATATGCAGTGAAATACTCTTCTTTAGAATATCTTAAATTGCTTCTGAAATTCAATTACAAATTTATTATCTTTTTATCAAGGGGCGCGATAGCGCCCAATGGAAAGTTTTAATATCCTTTAATTTTGATTCCTAATCTCCAGTCTTAGTCGACATTACAGAGACCAGTGACGTGGTCTTTTGGAAATATAAATTACACACTTTTTCTTCTCTATTATGATTCTATACAAAAGCGCACTTTAATCAAGAGTTTAAAAATATGGAGATCACTATCAGAGCCCATAAACACATATTTTATATAATTAAAAAATTATTATTATTTTTATATTTTATTTTATTTTATTAATTTACTTTATTTATTTTTGTTTTAATTTTTTTAACAACTACTTTTAAATTAAAATTTAAAAATGTAATAATTAAGTTAAAACTCGTGTTGTAGTATCATGATTTATAATTATAAAAAATATAGGTCCCATAAACTAAAATGTTTAAAAATGTTGCAACTTAAAATTATGATGTATGTATAATCACAGATAGTTCATTTAATAGTCAACTAAATGTTAAACTATAAAACAAATATATAAATTCATATATCAACATTTATGAATCATCTTAATAAGTAGTCAATTTATTTTCAAACAAAAAATAATCAGAGCCAATGATTTTACGTAATGATTGGAAATATATAATAGCTTATCATCATCTATTTATATTTAAACATGCTTCTAAGTTTAACACCTTTAGCCATAGACTCGCTTGGTATACTGTATTGAATATTATTAGATAATTTGTTATTAATAGACAATATTTATATTCTAGTATACTAATAATATCCCAATAATAATATTACATACAAAGATTTTATCATTATTCTGCTATTTTAATTTTAATTTATGCGAACGAGCGTTTGCGAGCGAGTGATATAGCTAGCTTAAAATTAATTTATTAGAATAAAAAAATTTATATTAGTACAATTAATTTAGTTTGAGGAAGCTAAGTGCCAATGAATTGGCAGCGGTTCTTTTGTGTTTTTTCAACGTATAAACATGTTTTATGCCTTCCCGAGTAAACAAATCTTATATATAATCATATATAATCATATATAAGTAATTTATAGACAATTATATATAAATTTTAAATTCAATAAATTAATAATATAATAATTAATTTATGCAAACTTAACATAAAAAGTAGTTTTTATTGAAGATTAGCAATGTTTTATGCATTTCTTATTACAAAAAATTATTAAAAAGAAAAAAAGAAAATTTCCCCCTGTGGGATTTGAACCTAAAATCTTTGAGTTATGAAGCCATTACCTTAAACACTTCCCCACCCGAGTAGAAATTGAGTTCAGGCTTCCTGAGCAACTAATGTGGTCCTTATCAGGTGTCTGAAAGGTCCTTATGAGGTATGTAATGGCGCACAGGTCAGGGCCTTGTAAGGCTGCAGTCTAACAGGGAATGGTCAGGCGATAGTCAGGGTGCCTGAACAATAACAAAATGAACAGCAAACGGATACAAATATTCATACACAATAAACAGTAAGTAACAAGATTATTGAGAGTTGATATTGTTTGAACTTTATTCAGAAAATACAATAGGCTTGAACAAAAACCTTCACAATGTTTATTAGAATAATTTTTTAGTCATTAAAATTGAGGTTAAAATGGTGTTGTGAAAGAAATTCGAATTCATTTCAATTCTGAATCTCAATTTTGATTGGCATATATTATAACTTTTATATTTTTATAACTAAAATCTGAAATGGAACAAAAAATATATAGATAAACTAAGAAATTACATATATCCTTCTTCACTCTAAAAGCTATTTTAATAACAAAGCTACCCTGGTAGAAATTTATCCCGTCCACTTTATAGATCTATGTAGAATAATCTCGCACTGTGTAGATCTATGTAGGCAAACTAGATAGTTACTATAAAGGCGTGTAACGGTCGACGCTTCTAGTTTCCCATATTATTTGCCCCGATAAAACTAGATAAGCAAAATTATGACAATAACAAGCACTTAAAGGTTATGTTTTAAGAAACAGAAGCATAATATATTATGCTTATTATGTATTATTTTGATTTAAAGGTATTTACTTGTTATTGTTCGCCTATTACCAATGTAAGTAATTGTAAATAACCTTTAAAGTGTAAGGTTATCAAATTTTAGATACATCGAGTTTTTGTATTTAAGAACTCAATAACAATATTATGTTACACATATATATTAAACAATCAAAATAAGAAAATAATCTGAATATCCAAATAACTAAGTATATGAAGTATTAGTGCATATATTTATTTTGTTTATGTAAAATTATTTTCCTTACATTTGATTATGTTCCATCCTAAATACAGGCTTGGTTTCCAAACCTGTATGGTTTATGTAAGGAAAACTATTTTCACACACATTTATTATCAACTGATTAATTTTCTATTTTTAAAAAGAAATAATGTATTTGAGTTATTATATATATATATATATTTATATATATGTTCTATTTTTGTATTTCCTACTGTGATTAATTTATAATCAAACACTTTCATTTGACATCTATGGCCAGTTAATACATAGTAATTTGTTACTTATAAAGAAAATTATCGTCTACATGTGTTCGACTAATGTGTTTGTCTTTGAAAATGTTGTCACGGATGAGCAGTTTATGTATTATAAAAACTCGCAGATGGATACAAAATTATTTGTAGTTCTGAAATTAAAATTCTAGTTTTTAAATAAAGCATGTCATAAAGTACATATTTGTACATATGATATTATTATTATTTATACATTACTTTTCAAGAAACAACTACATCAATCAATAACATTATTTTGTGATCACTGTTTTTCATATTCAAGGAACATTGTTTCTAAATTTTTATTTCTTAGGTTAGATATGCTTTCTGACTACTTTTATATGTAAATAGTATGGATATAACTGTAGATATTATTATTATAATGGAAAACTTGCATGTTAAACTTTATTTAACATTAATTTTTACAATAAAACTTCTGTTCAATAAATAATATATAACCTTACAGATTTTATACGTACATATTATTATTGAGAAAACTATATAGATCTGTGTGGATTTATCGAGTTTTGTACACTCTTGTACTATCTAGTTTGCCTATAAAGGCCGTTATAGCGAATGTGGCCGCCACGATAAGATTTCTACCAGGGTATTTGGATAGAAATTAATTTTCTATTTTTTTGTACGATAATTTATTTTGAAATTGAACATTATAAAGCTCTAACAGAGTATATTTATGCATCAGTAATGCAGTGCTAAGTGCTTCGAAAGAATTAAAATAGTTGAATAGGTATGTAAATATGAGTGTGCTCTTATACAAATTGTTATATGTTAAAATTAGTGAAACTGATTGTGAACTTACGTGTTACATATAACAAACTAAAATATGGTAAATTACGCTATTTTAATAGAAAGAATACTTAAAAATATTTGAATTATAAAACTCTAGCTGAACTATTTTAATATTGACTCAAATAAAATGCAACAAAATTTTCTTACAATTAGATAAATACGACTCTAACTTACTTATCTATTTCCAGTTACTATCATTGTAAAATTGTTTAGAAGATACGTAACATGTTAGATCTGGGCATTGACTACTAATTTTTTTAATAACTGCAGTAAAGCTCCTATAAGAAATAGTACGAAGTGCAGATTCTCTATTAAGATTAAATAACCAGTTACCTGTTTACTTATTTAATTCAATTTTTGAACAGTAAAGAACAAGTCAAATGCAACATACTGCGCATCTTCTAAACTATACCAAGATAGAAGCTAAAAATGGGTGAGTAAGTTATACTCATATAGCAGAAAGAGATTATATATATATTTGTTAACTCTAAAATACTTATTTCTCAGTATTAAAATAATTTAGCTAGAGTTACTAATCAAATATTTTTAAGTATTCTTCCTATTATAATAGAGTAATTTACTAATTTTCAGTTTGTTATACAGGGTGGGCCATTTTAATCTCCGCACCTAAATTTCTCCGTTTCTAAGCGTGGTATCGAAAAAAAGTTGATACAAAAGTTGACAAGGGCAAAGGGGGTCAAACATTGGTGACCTTGAACTTAACCTTGAACTTGATCTTCAAGGTTATTTCAAGGTCAACTTGATGTTTTTAAATGGAAACCCCTAATTTTTATCCCGGAATTGAAAAGAGCGGAAAATTTTACATCGAAAATGTCTTTGAGAAAATTTTGTTTTGTGACCTTAGAGAGGTCAAAAATCAAGGTCAAACGTCTGAAAATCGATAATATGCTTTTTCTCTGAATTATTACGGCTTTCTGGTCGAAGCAAATAACCTCTCGAAAAATCATATTATCGTTTTTCAGACGTTTGACCTTGATTTTTAATTTTTTTAAATATATTCAAAATCAAGGTTGACAATTAAGATGAGTTTGAATTTTGGTCACAACTTTCTAACCTCAATTTTAAGAACTCGAATAATTACATTTAATAAACATTTTTAAATTTCTTTTTAGTTCTAGATTATCATTTCTAAATAAGATTCAAACAATCAAACCTGAATAATCTTATTTTATATATCGTTTATTGTGCATCAACAGCTGTCGTGTCTATTTGCTGTCTATTTCGTTGTTGTTCAGGCGACCTGATAAATGCCTGACCATTCCCTGGTGATTAGCACATCCGGCGAAGATCCTGATCTATGTGCCATTACATACCTTATAAGGTCCCCTACAGGCACTTGATAAGGGCGTAATTACTCGGTGAACTGAATTTCTACTCGGGCAACAGCTCTTGTTATGAATGTAGTATCCGAAGTGTATTATAAGGTATATTGGTAGGCAACTCATATATCGTCCTATATACTTATATACAATTATATATAAATGGACTTAGAAAATTTTACTTTACAAAAGTAAAATAGAGTTGGTTCCAAACAGTAATATATTGTTGTATAGTAAAAGTTCAGGTACTGTTGAAAGAAGGGACTGAGCGTATCGCGCTTAATCTTGGTGGTTATGATGGCTGATGGCTAGGTTCAGGTAGTGCGTTCCGTAGTTTTAGTATCTAGCTATAACTGCTGGTGAGAGACGGTGTCCTGATGGTTATGGTGGCCGATGACGAGGTCTACATAATACACTCCATAGTTTTTGATGTCTAGATATACGTACTGGTCGAAGAAGGTATGCAGGTGGTTATGGTGGCCGATGATGAGGTCTAGATAATGCGCTCCAAAGTTTTTGATGTCCACATATACGTACTGATCGAAAAAGATGTCCAGCTGGTTATGGTGGCCGATGATGAGGTCTAGGTGACGCGCTCCGTAATATTTTGTACCTAGATATAGGTACTGGTTGGAGATGGCGCCTATTAGGTGGTTATAATAGCCGATGACGAGGTCTAGGTAGTGCGCTTTGTAGTTTTTAATGTCTATGCACAATATATGAACTCGTCGGAAGAGGTGTCCAGGTAATTTGGTTGCCGATGACGAGTCTAGGTAATTATGAACATACTTCTAGAAGACGGTGACGAGGTAATTATGGCGGTCGGTGACAAGGTCGCGATACCTAGATGTCTGGCCTGTACCTACATCTATAACCAAAAAGTACGGAGCGTACTACCTAAACATCGCCATCGGTTACCATAACGACTTGGACTCCTACTCCGATCGGTTATGCATTAAAAGAATAGTTTAAGAACACTTGAAAATTCAATATGTATTTATATATAAATATATCGCACGTAACTATATAAAATCCCATTGTAAAAGTAAAATGTTTGATATGTAACTGTATACCAACATGTATAAACTTATATAATTACATATACAGTTTATCAAACCGACTGCAATTGTAAAGAAACTTTTATATATAATTGTATATATATAGATATATGTACTTGTATATAACAGTTTATATATAAACATATATAGTTATATATGATTAGATATAACTATATATTATATATATATATATATATATATATATATATATATGTATATATATATTCATATACAATTGTATATAATCTTAATCCATATATAACTGTATATAACTATATATAATCATACATAGTCATATATAATCATATATGATTTTTATATATAACCATATATAACCATATATGATTTTTATATATAACCATATATAACCATATATAATTATATATAAAATTATTTTTACTCGGGTTGGAGAGTCCGAATACACTAGTCTTAAATGTCTGTATGTATGTATGTGCGTGTGCGTGTGCGTGTGCATGTGCGTGTGTGTGTTAGTATGTGGCATATCATTCGTTCAATCTGCGGTTTAAGGTTCCCAAACTTTGCGCAGATGTTTGCAATCAATACCTTGTGTGCGCTTGAAAATTTACTCGAAAATGGTTGAATATATTTTTTTATGGCCGTTTTACAATATTTAAGAATTTTCATATTTTGGTTTTTTGAATTTTTTTCGATGTAAGAATGGTTTTTGGGAAGTGAATTTTTTACACTGTAACGTATTCATAAGATCATTCATTTGAGGACCTGAAGCAAATTTATATGAGTTGTTTTTCAGTTGTTATACTGTGTGACAACATTTTTCAACATTTATTACTCGAAAACTATACGATAAAAGTCAGTGAAATTTTTACTGCGTACTTGCTTTGTATATAGGTATATTCCTGTAATTGTTTAGGTAATGAGATTATTTGTTTTCTGAGAAAACAAAATAAAATGTCAAAAAATGCATATTTTGGACAACGATAATTTAAGTAATACTTGACGCAGTGCTTTAAAAATTTCAGGGAATATTTGTTAGGTGTCAGTTTATTGGCTGAATATTTATGAGTCGATTTTGTTCATAATCCTTCTGGGATATTAGAGATTATTCAATTTAAATAATACTTGTTCACCCTATATATCACGACATCTCTAAGCTTTTTCGATGTCCTTTTTCTTGTAAATATTGAGTATTATTATGTATAAGATTTACTATTCTACACTTCTAGCCAACTTTACGTATTATATTGCACAAAAAAATCCAAGAACTGGAAAGATACTGTTATATTAAAAATATTATTATTTTGTGATTTTTTAAAAATGATTTAAGGGGGCAGGCCTGGGTTAAACCCAAAAAAGAATTCTTTTTTTACGAGTCCAGAAAACTTTTTACGTTTAAAAGCAGTAATTCTGAAAAATTTTATGCTATCAATACTTAATAATATCTTGCATTTTACCGATATTTTTATTATTATATTCTGGTTTTCTCGAACTCTAGAGCTCATTATCGCAGCAACTCAATTATACTAGTTTTACGAGTAGCTTACCCGGAGTAGTCCCAGTTCGGGAGTCTGAGTTGGTCTTTTCCCAGGAGTGTGGTACCCAGTAGGGAATCACAGTAGTATTTAGCTACTGTTTCTGGATGAGTGTTAGAATGGTAGGATCATCAATCCCACACCCCACGCCAACCCCGGATGACTATCACTCGTCTGGAAGGTTTTTGTTGTGTTGTTCTCTGTTGTGTTGTGTATAATATATTAATATTGCTATCGCATTGTGGTGTTATGGAGCCCGTTACCGCATCGACACAAGTCCGCACTATTATTCCCTATTGTGGGCCAGGTATAGTTTACCCTCATGGTTTCTCCCGATTTCGTCTAGGTCTCGTTTTACGTTCTCTTCTGATCTCCGTCTAGATCTACCGAGCTGTCTTTTACTGTCCAGTTTACCTACTAGTAATCTAAATGTTGTTCTCTACTGTCTACGTGCCTTTATTAGTCTATCGATGCTCGGAGATTCGTGTAGTTCGTTTAATTTTCGGTTGTAGAGTCGTCTCCACTCTAGACTTAGTCTATCCAGCTTGGCACCGAATATTTTCCCAAGAACTCTGTTTTCGAATACTCTAGATCTGTGTCTTTTCATTTTGTTAGAGACCACGTTTTGCATCCGTATAAAAGTATCGGTTGAACTATTAATTTGTACATTGCGAGTCTTACATTTCGCGACAGCAGTCGTGACATTAATAATTTAATAATGGCGTAGAGGCTAGTTTCTTGAATGTAGTTTCTTTTTTAATTTATCTTTGATTTCATTTCTGCTATTCATTACAGTCCCTTGTCTATGGTTTGAAGGTCTGTGTTGTTATTGTGAATTTCTAGCCGATTTATTATTATGTATTTTGTTTTTTCTTCGCTTACTTCTAGGCCTACTTCTTTTCGTGCTTTTAGAAGGAGCTCCGTGTTCTTTCTGATAACCTCTGTATTGTCTTCTATTATGTCGAGGTCGTCTGCGTATACTAATAATCGAGTTAGTCTGTTTAGTAAAGCTCCTTCCTTACTTACTTGCATAGATCTCACAACATATTCTAATACTACATTAAAAAGAAGAGGAGATAATGCATCTCCTTGCTTCAGTCCATCGCGGATGCTGAAGGGCTCGGATATCTTATGTACTAATTCAACTAATTTTTTGGGTATGCCTAGCATAACGAGTATGTGGTACATTTTCGTCCTTAAAGAAGTTATGTCCGTCGTATGCTTTTTTAAAATCTACGAATAGGTGGTGTACGACCTCACAGTATTCTCATTTTTCTCAAGCAGTGGTCTGATGGTAAACAACTTATCGCTTGTCAAGTTATTCTCGTAAGTGTGCTGTTAGAGAAGACTTTATAGCACGCCAATAGCAGAGCAATACCCCTATAAGTAATTATTGCAGTCAGTGTTAACGCCTTTTTTTAAAAATTATGCTTATTATGGATTCCTCGCATTCTTTCGGCTTCTCGTTTATTTCCCAGGTCGCGCATATAAGATCATGAATTTCGTTCTTTAAGGTTTTACCCTCCGTATTTAATTATTTCAGCTGATATTTAATCAATCCCAGAGGCTTTGTTATTTTTCAGTTTACCAATTGCTTCGCTTACTTAATTTATTCTGACGTTTTCTATCAGGGGATAAGCAGTGTGGATTTCGTTGTGATATATAACAGTCTCGCGGTCGTTAAAATTTTACCAGTCTGTCGAAGTAGTTTCGCCATACTTGTAGTAGTCCGACTGGGTTTGATACTAAATTGCCCTGTTCATTCGTTATAAACTTCGACTCCGTCTGGGGAATTTTCACAATTCTGTTAATCCTTTTATACGTCTCGCGTATGTTGTTATTTCTACTATTTCTTTGAATTTCGAGAACTCTATCTTTTCCCCATTGTTAGTTGCACCAACTCCTCGCGACTGTGATGTATGACATACTATCATTGTTGAACTTAAAATCCTTCAGTGCTAAAGCTACTTTCTTACTTATTAACTTATCAGCTGTTTTGCCATCAACGGTTAATAAAATCAAACAGTTAAAGTAATATATATGTATTAATTAATTGTTTCATAACAGAATAATCAACTATGAAACACCCAAACATGGTGTGCGATCGTACTGTTTCATAATACATATTTCAGTTTATTAGTAATATAATTATGTATTAACATTAAAATTGAATATTAAATGCATTATATGTTACATCAACGTCTTGT
This sequence comes from Gastracanthus pulcherrimus, assembly GCA_949152435.1. Lineage (NCBI taxonomy): Eukaryota > Metazoa > Arthropoda > Insecta > Hymenoptera > Pteromalidae > Gastracanthus > Gastracanthus pulcherrimus. Next base: position 55,622,035 of record OX424576.1, read on the forward strand.
CTTTCAAATACTATTACAATTTTTAACATTATACGCTGATTCAACTCAAATTTTACGAAAGTATAAAACGTTAATATAAAAAACATATACGTTTTCATGTATTAAAAAATTAGATGCATAATTTACTAGAGGGAGTCTGCCGATATGATATCGCTCTAGTATTATATTATTATATATTCCTGAAAAAGTATTTTATATTAGAAGATCTAAAAATACAGGAATTTCTAGTTTTAATTTTGGTGAAGATAATAAACCAGTAAAAGTTACTTCCAATTATCTAAAGAATCAATATATTATTATGACTTCTTCTGAAATATTATCTTTCATAAGACATATTTATATGATACGTGGAAATTTGATACCAGCTACTGATCAATACTGGCAACTAATAACATTACTTAAAAGTTGTTGAAATTGCAGTTAACAACGCAGTTCATGTAAACACGCATATATTGCTCCAAGATACTATATCTGAATATTTTCATTCATTGAATACATTATTTCCAGGTAGTATGAAGCCAAAACATAATTTTTTAGTCTATGAAAAATCGCTTATATTCGTTTCGAAGGAAAACACAAAGAAAGTAAAATTATTTTTCGCACTTCAAGTACTCGCGTTAACCCCGTATGGAAAAAGCTTTCAAGTTGAGTATTATTTCGAAGCCTCAACTGAATCTGCTTTTCTGAATCTGCACATCTGCTTTTCTTTGGAAATACCGAGGATTTAAAATTTTTTCTTGGTAATTCACAAATGACATCAATTAAAATTTTTATTTATTTGGCAAAAAATCGATATTAAAAGGATGTCGGAGCTAAAATCGTGCTTTTTCTTTTAGTGATTACTTTTGAAGAATAGAATGCATGGGAAAATCAAAAGGAGAGCCGAGTAGTGAAAAAAAACCTAACCTCAAAATTTTAATCCTACCAAACTTTTGCAAATAACTTTTTATAACGTTATTTTACAGTAAAATTCGGAGCAGACCAGTGTAGTGCTTACTATAATTAACCGACCTGTACAAGATAAAGTTAATCAGACTTGTAGTTTTTACATATGATTAGAAATACAAAATAGGTCGGACAGCAAAAGGGGAGGCGGGGCTCCGACATCCCCTTAAATTGTTTATTGTAAATTTAATTGTTTATGAATCGTAAAAATCGTCAGTCCTTCGATAGATAATCTATCTAAGAAGCTACAGTTAAAATTTCAAGTCAATCGGATATAAATTGCGCGAGCTTCGTTGCACACCAGTTTGCAAAACATAGTTTCGTGAAAAACACGTTTAAAGTTTCAAAACGTGTTTACTATATGAAGGATACGTCTCGGAAAATAAGTTGTAAATTTATTTTTAAGCTTTGCCCCCTCAAAATTCTTTTGGAATATCATCTTTTAATAGTTTATGCATCATTTAAGCCAATAAAAAAAAGGAATAAAAATGTTTTCATGGGTAGTATAACTCCTTAATGAATATCGAACAATATGTATTTGACATCAGCTTCTTCAAAATCACCATTTTTCTAAAAAACACTATGTAAACCTTCTTTTCACAACTGGTGCAAGTGAAACTATCAATATTCAAGATATCAAGGACCATTGCAATTTTATTAATTTACTCCCACAAAATATTATTCAAAATGTTACATTTAAATGACGTTGGTCAATTAAAGAACTGCTGTCAATTCATTGGCACATACCTTCCTAAAACTAAGATCATTGTTCCAATATGAAATTCTTTATTCTTATAACTTAATTTTAAATTGCAATATATTTCCGAAATATAACCGTTCAAACTAAAAATTAGGTTTTCGTTTATAACAAAAGAAGGGAACGAATCTATCCAAAATTTACGATTGTGAAAGATAGGAAATTTCATGCTCTTTTTAATGCATTTACACAAAATTGATCATAATATTTCTAACATGCCAAAAAACCCGAAAATCTAAAATTCTAAAATCGAAGAATCAAAAAATTTTTATAAAACAAAAACAAGTTGAAGAATGTTAAAATTTCTTTTAAATTTTAAATCTTCATTTAATAACGAAAAAAATGAGTTGTGTTTGGTAGAAAATGACTGTGCCGTTCTCGAGATATAAGGGATAAAAAATACATATAACCTCAATATCTTAGAAAGTAAAAGACCTCATGATCTGAAAAACATACAGGTGATGAGATAGTAGAAAGCTACCTTTCTGTAAAGCTTCAGATAAAATGTTGCTGATTTACTTCAGTTATAGTCGGAGATGAAAATCTCTTTTCCAAAATTTTCCAAAATTTTCCAAAATTTTCCAAAATTTTCCAAAATTTTCCAAAATTTTCCAAAATGTTCCAAAATTTTCCAAAATTTCAAAAGTTTTTCGAAATGTCAAAAATTTTCCAAAATTTTAAAATTTTTAAACAAATTTCTAAAGTTTTCAAAAAATTCTAAATTTTAAGACCACAAAGTGGCCTTCCATCGGAGAGTGAAATAAAATACTATATGCAACACGAGGCAAAAGTCGATTTTTCCCTTTTACCCCTTGTTACATAATGTACTATTTCATGTATAACAAAAGAAGGGAATAACCTTATCCAAAATTTCAGGTGGGAAAAGTTAGTTCAAATGCCTTATTGTATTTTATAACTAAACCCCAAAAATCAAAATACCGCTATGCAAAATAAACAACAACGAAAAACAAAAAACAATATTTTTCCCCCATCATCTAAAAGAACAAAAAAAAATTAACCCTGAAACATTAAGTTTCATCGTGTATATGCAGAGTAATGCTGATCAACGTCCATGCACACATACACACACACACATTCACACACGCCACACACACACGCGTCCCACACACACACACACACACACACATACATACACACATACACATCCACAAACATTATCTAAAAATAGTGTATTTTGATTTTTTAAGTCTCAAAATTTATGTCTAACATGTTTTTAGCAAAACTTTTTTTTACTATCACAAAAAAGAAGGTTCAGAAATTCACTTTGTACATCTTTTGATTAAGGATAACGAAGATGTATTTATTGTTACAAAGAAAAATGTTAGATTGCTATCTACATGAACATTTTCAGTCTTATTCTATAGCTGATACAAGTATTTATTCTTGGAGTATTTGAAAGATAGAATATTCATATACGAGGGTAGTTCAATAAGTCTTTAGAATGACCAACAGATGGCGCGCGAATCGCTCCAAATCATCTGTTTTCAGTCAGCACCACTCCCGACTAGATATATGGTGCAGCCACAGTCCACATCTTCTGAGTTTACGTGTTTTTATAACCAATTGAAAAAAAAAATTGCTTGTTAAGAAAAATGGAAAAAAACGAGTTCAGAGCGGTAATTAAACATTTTCATTTAAAGGGTTTAACTCCATATGAGATAAAAAATGAATTGGACTCAGTTCGTGGCACATCTGCCCCTGCCTTAGCAACGGTTTATAACTGGGTAAATGAATTTAAGCGTGGTCGTACATCAATAAGTGACGAACCACGTTCAGGAAGGCCCGTAGAAGCAACTACTCCCGAAATCATCAATAAAATCCACGATATGGTGTTGAAGGATAGAAGATTAAAAGTGCGTGAGTTAGCTGAGGCCACAAGGATATCTATAGGTGCAGTTGTTTCAATTCTACATGAAAAATTAGGCATGAAAAAGCTATCGGCAAGATGGGTGCCGCGTTTGCTCTCAGCTGAGAATAAACGCAATAGAGTGGTCGCCTCTGAGGCTCTTTTGGCGCGCATAAGTCGGAATCCTGAGGAATTTTTTCGTCGATTTGTGACTGTGGATGAAACATGGATACACCACTACACTCCTGAGACAAAGGAACAATCCAAACAGTGGATTTCCACAGGCGAACCAGCTCCAAAGAAGGCAAAGACCGTAAAGTCAGCTGGTAAGGTTATGGCTACAGTTTTTTGGGATGCACGTGGAATTATACTTATTGACTACTTGGAAAAGGGTAAAACAATTACTGGTGAGTATTATGCATCATTATTAGAGCAGCTGAAAGAAGAAATTAAAAAAAAACGACCACATTTGGCGAGAAAAAAATTCTCTTTCATCACGACAACGCCCGAGTTCACACATGCTTCGTTTCAATGGCTAAAATTGAAGAACTAAAATTCGAATTGGTCGAACACCCACCGTATTCACCAGATTTAGCCCCCAGTGACTTTTTCTTATTTCCAAACTTGAAAAAATGGCTCGGTGGACAGAAATTTACGGACAACGAAGACGTCATTGCCTCTGTAAGTGCTTATTTTGAGGAACTTCCGAAAACGCACTTTTCTGAAGGATTAAAAAAACTTAAAAAGCGATTGACCAAGTGTATAGAGCTCCAAGGAGATTATGTTGAAAAATAAAAAAAAATTTACCCAAAAAAAATTGTTTTTATACTTCATTCTAAAGACTTATTGAACTACCCTCGTACGTTTGTCGGAATACATGAAAACGTGTGAAAAAGTATTATTTTGTAACAAAAGAATAGATGTAAATATATCGTTAAATAAATTATCAGAATAATGTTATATTATAGCGTATCTTTATTATTTATACTCCCCGAGAGATCACATATACCTTAACATGTTAGCTTACACTGTTAGCTTCTAGACTGCGACCTGCACCTTTGCCACCCGCAATATATACCTTTCGCGACGTAGATAGGAGGAAGACAATGGGTACACAGGTGTGCGTAAGAGCGGCCGAATATCCGGAATAGGATGATTTATTGCTTTAGTACATCTATTCGGGACTTCGCTCAATCTTTGACAAGTGTGTAGTTGCAGCTGCGCAAACAAGGAAAGCTGGAATCGCACGATGGCTAAATTTTATTATTTCTTAATTAAGACATCGTTCGATTCTTAGATAAATATGTAAGAGCGTCATGAGAATATTACAATAGGCTATATTGCGCCCGTGTTTAATCCGCGTAAATAAGGAAAGTCAAGCGGTGTCTAAATTGTTAATAGAAATGATCGATGTCTTAATTATTGCTAGAAATATTTTTCTGCTTAATTGAGACGTCGCTCGACTTACGCCTATTCAGAGGAGAAAATATATACCAGAAGTGTGTCGCAAAAAGAATGAAAAAGATAGGAGAAAAAATTTAATTTAGAACGTTACAGGCTAAAAGTGGGCCTTCTTGACTGAATATAAGTTGGCAATACGAGGCATCGGCGAGCTAGCACGAGTCGAAGGCGAGAGCGTATGGCGAGCTGGAGACGAGTACCACAAACACACGAGATCAAAAAGACCCTCTCGCCCGTGATGCACACTATATCTTTTGTAACACATGTATTTATTTTCACAAACCAAGTTTAGGACAGTTTTATTCTGATTTCTATTGGCGGAACGAGCGGCCGCAAAGTAAAACGAGCAGCGGGCATAAAGTACTCACTTTATGCCCATTGGCCGAATAACGGTCACTTTAGGCTCAGTTTTGAGTGCGAAGAATCATGCAAATTGTACATGTGTTACAAAACAGTACATTATGCAACAAGTGATAGTTAAAAGTTACCTTTATAGAAATTTTAAAAAGGAATAATGCCGGTTTACAAAACGATTTTGTTCTCTGAAGCAGAAAAGTATTTAAATTTAGAAAGGGTACATTCCATTAAGATAGTCAACATCAAGGTCAAAATGCCCTCACTTCGCTTTTGAAAAACTAACTATCACTTGCCCAGCCCCCCTCCACCCTCCCCTTCCCCAAAATTGCTAAAAACGTGTTTTTTGGGAAATAAATTTTTATTCGGTTGCTTTACTGTGAAATATTCATGAAAAAAATTAGGTTATAGACTATCACTGTCACTTGCGTGAGATCGCAATAATAAGAAAGAGTTCAAACACATGGCTGAGGAGCGGATGTGGTTCGAAGAGTAAAAGGAGTAAGGCGAGTTATTCTATTAAATTGAGCTTTTAATGTGCTCTTGTAAACTTAATAATATATATATACACTCGTCTTACTATTTAGTTATGTCTGTATGTGTGTGTATGTAAAAGTCAAGATAAAAATATGAGAAATCAGAAGTAGGAGGGGGATTGAGGTGATAAAATTAAAGTAGACGGTACTTATGTATCGTATAGTGTCTAAATACATAATTATGTGTTTATTTGTGTAGTTGGTATGCTTGATTTGTACGACTATCGAAAAAGTCGTGTATCTCAATAAATCGGAAAAGTGTAAAATTAGAAAAAAGGTGGGAAATCAGGAGTGGGAGGGGGATTGAGGTGATAAATTTAAAGTATGTCGCACTTATGTATAGTACACATGTCTAACTGCATATTTATATATTTTATGTGTAGTTATTCTGCTTGATTTGTGCTACTATCGAAAAAGTCGTGTAACGCAATAAATCGGAAAAGTGTAAAATTAGAAAATGATGGGAAATAATGAGGAGGGAGGGATGGGTGAGCTCGTAAAGTTAACGTAGGCGGCATTTATGTATAGTACACGTGTCTAAATAAATAATTATGAGTTTGTATGTGTAGTTATTATGCTTAATTAGTACGCCTATCTGCAATGTCGTGTAACGCAATAAATCGTAAAAGTACAAAATTAGAAAAAAGACGGGAAATAAGGAGGGGGAGGGGGTGGAGTGAACAAATGTATGTAGGCTGCACTTATGTATAATTTGCATGTATAAGTACAGAATTATGTGTTGTTATTATGCTTGATCTGTAAGTGATTTAGTGAGTAAGTATGCGAGGAAGTGATCGAATATGAGATAGAGAGTGTGAGTGAGTGCGTGCAACAGTGCGTAATTGATTAAGTGAGTGAGTGAGCATGTGAGTATGTTAATGCAAGAATGAGGGCATGTGTAAGTGTATGGTAGAGTAAGTGCACGAGTTAGGACATGAGGTAGCTGGCAAATGAGTGCATATGCGAACGATTATGTGAGTGAGTCAATGCGTATATGATTGAGTGAGAGCATGCGTGAATGATAGAATATCAAAGTGCGATAGCGAATGTGAGAGAGAAAAAGAGAGTAAAATATAATATGAGAAAGTGTGAGATTATGAAGAAAAACACATTAATTATTTTCTTTGCATATATACACCCACTGACTGTGTTACCACGTGCTTCACTATCCATGCATCCCATTATCCAAACACTCTACTATACACATACTTTACTATCCACACACCTCTACTAAAAAATGAGATTTTTTCTTAAATAAAATGTATGCAAAAATAACGTAATTGAATAGTCACTTATCTACACAGAAAATTATCGGAATTCTGATTTAAAGCGATTGTAACTTTTACAGGTTTGAGATTTGCTAACTACAAATGTCTTTTTTAATAGATTCACGGATAATATGTTTTTTTTATTAAAAATACTTTAGATAATAAATCAAGAGAGAGAATGTGTTAAAATTTCATGTTTTTTTTTTATATTATTTTACAATTAAAAATCATTACTATTTTTTAAGTGAGGACGCTTTGATTCACATATTTTACTATGAAATCATCATTTAGTCTTTTCTTCTTTAGCATATTGTTTAATACTTAAGTTAAAACTACATAACATGATTAACAATCATCTGCTTGATATTATAAGAAATGCGTAAAAAAATATTGTGTACAAAAAATATATTAATATTTATTTCCTGTAATTCTCATGGTCGGTGGGAGTGCGGAAAGAAAACTGTGATGCGCGAAGCGCGCCTGACATGCCTATAGTTAAATAAAAGTAGTAAGAATTAAATAAAAGCAAATTCTTCATTATTTATGATTGCTTTTTTGTTTTATGGGATCAATTATTGTTGTCCACAACTGACAGAGGGTTTTGACTTTTACTGAAGTTTAGCCTTGCTTAGGGCGCATTTATTAAACTTTTTTTGTCACGCAAATGTTGAAGAACATTGAATTTTAGATAAAAACGTCTACCAAAACCCCGTATGTTCGCAGTAGATATATATGGGTGATTATCGAAAAAAGGTATTTTTAGTGTAGCCAATACACTGTGTATAAAGGAAATATTATTACCGGTAAACGTTTGAAGTTCTTAAAAACGATGTTTTTGAACATTTTATACAAAACTAAGACAACCATGCTATATTTTTAACACACAAGTATATATATATATATGTATATATATATATATATATAGCCTAAAAGTAATTATCATGGCTTGTATATCACATTTTTACCAAAAATGAGACAATTGTAGTAAATATTATTGATAATTTTAAATATTTAGCTAGGCTTTAACTAATCTAAAATATACTTCATCAAATATTTCAGAACCAAAAAATTCTATCTTGGCAACGTGCCAAATTAAATAGTTGTAAGTATGTATTTGTCTATAAGTCTTATTTTAAATTATAAAAGAATAAATCCCTTTTACCGTTGGGTGTACTCTGCCATAGTTTTCGAATAGTAACTCTCTGTTATCGCTGAGTGAATTTAGCTTTATAACCTCTTTAATTATTGCATTTTTATACACTTTTGAGTAAATGCAATTTATTTTATGACTTTACAATTACAATTAAAAATTATACAGTATTAATGAATATTCACTTTTTCAGAATTAAACATCGGATTGCCACCAAATAAAAGTTCAATATAATTAAAATGTTCTTTTTAAATATCCACTGCCTTTTTCCAGACATATTTAGTATTAAAGTTTTGCACTTACTCTATTTTAACAATATACACAGCAAATTTTACTATGAGTGACTTTTTAAAATGGGTATGTACACTGCGCACGATCGCTTTCATTACTCATTTTCATGTGTAGCTATAACAAATAAATTTGTTTCAATTTTAATATTTGAAAAATAAATAATTTAATTTCAATAGTTTCATTAAAATATAACAGCCCAGACAATTTAAATACCTTGGTGATGGCCGCGAATTTTTGCGGACCAGACGTAGTATAAGGGGTTATATCTCCCAAATTTTTTTGTTTTTTTCCATTTTTTTTTTATTGGCTTAAATCTTGCCAAAACAATCCTAGAATCAAAATCTACAACGCCCAAGTACCGATTTAAACTCAAAATTTTTTTAAATTAATTTTTTCCAAACAGCTTTGATGCTCCAAAATCACAATTTTCGCTTATTTTAGCGATGCTTGCTTTTTTGAATTTCGCGGCTTTGGAAATTAGCAGAAGTTACCTACGATCGATATCGTGTTTTAAATTTGAATTATAGAGGTCGCTACATGACATTACGACGGTTACAGCGTCTTTACAGCACGTGTTTACTCACACTTGCCCTGTGTTTAGTCGATCAGCCGTTCTCGTTGTTTACGTTGTTATTTTGAGTTTTGCTTTACTTTTTAACTGTGAATTATATTTACAACTACTTAATTATGAGTGAAAAGGTGTGCAGTGGCCGCAAAGGCAGTAAAACAAGAAGTAGAAGTACAACAAAACGGAGTAAAATTAATAATCGACGCCCGCCTAACCGCCATTCGTTCGAAGGTGATTCGGAGCACGTTAGTACCTCGGCTAAGAAATTGAAAACTACTAATTTAGACCGTGACCGCGATGTTGATAATAATTTCGGCTACTGTCTCATCAATTTTTTCGCTGTATTTACTGCTCTTTCTGAATTGGTAGTATGCAAAAAATGTAATGGTAACGTGCGGTTTTTAGAGTCGAACAAGCGTGGACTAGGCTTCAAAATTATTGTGCCTTGTTCGAACTGTGGTGATGCTGATATTAACAGCTGTCCTGTAATAAATGGTCGTGCTTATGAGATCAACTGCCGTATTATTTTAGCTATGTGCATCATAGGCATAGGCATCAACGGTATAAAAAAGTTCTGCTCTATGATGGATCTTGCAAAGCCTGTTTTTCAAACAACTTACAGTAAGATCATATCTAATATCACCACTGGTACTTCATCTGTTCGAATTATATCTATGAAAAAATCAGCGATTAAAGAAAAAGAAATTTCTATCCAACGAGGTGAAAAAGAAGGTCTCACGGTGTCAGGCGATGGATCTTGGCGAAAGAGAGGGTTTACGTCTTTGTTCGGATTGGCGACTTTGATTGGTTGTTACACTGGCAAGGTATTGGATGTGTGTGTAAAATCTAAGTACTGTAAAGTGTGTGAATATTGGCAAAAAAAAGAAGGTACTGCTGAATACGAAGAGGTATACCCTTCACACAAACAGAACTGTGATGCCAACCATGAAGGTAGTGCCGGGAAAATGGAGATCGACGCAGTTATAGAAATGTTCAAACGCTCAGAAAAACTTCATAATATCAAATATTTGAAATATATCGGCGACGGCGATTCAAAAACATATAAAGGTATAGTGGACTCAAAACCTTATAAAGATTTCATCGTCGAAAAAAAAGAATGTATCGGACACGATCAGAAGCGCATGGGAACGCGTCTGCGCAATTTGAAAAAAACAACGAAAGGTATTGGCGGCCGAGGAAAGTTGACCGGAAAGTTAATTGATGAACTTTCTATTTATTACGGACTTGCTATTAGGAGAAACTACGATTCAGTCGAAAAAATGCGGAATGAAATTTTGGCAACGTTACTTCATAAAATGTCGACGAAGGAGAATACACAGCACGAGAAGTGTCCCGTCGGAGTAGACTCTTGGTGTTCTTGGCAGCGCAGTACAGCGCTTGGTACACTTGCAACGTACGAGCACAAGAGTCCAATGCATGAGGATGTTTTTAACGCAATAAAACCCATTTATAATAAACTCAGCTCCGACAACTTTCTGTCACGCTGCTTGGGTGCGTATACTCAGAACAATAACGAGTCGTTTAATGCTGTAGTGTGGTCAATTGCTCCAAAGACGGTGTCAAGCGGTAAGACTATAGTTGACATTGCGACTGACGTAGCCGTTATTATCTTCAATGACGGCTTCTCGGGTCTGTTTGCCGTTTACGATGCTCTTGGGTTGACTGTTGGACCAAACATGTACGAGTTTGCGTGGAAACGGACGCCAATCGCGTCAGAACCGCTGAGCATCGTATGTCCGATATCGCGAAAGAGCCCAGGCGCAGCATTACATCAGGCAAAAAAAAAGAAGAGGAAATGAAGGCCCTGGAAGGACAATTATATGGTGCAGGTATAGCAGACTGAAGGTAAAAAAATTATTATGGACTATATTTTTGCGATTCTTAAGATTTATAGTATTTTGAAACTTCAAACGCGTTTTTCTCGAAACCATGTTTTCAAAATCGGCAAGTAGTAGAACTCAAAAAGTTTACATCTGATTGACTTAAAATTTTAACAGTAGCTTCATTGTTTGATTATCTAGTGAAGTACACACGATTTTAGCGATTAATTAACAAGAAAAAAAGTTATAAACAATTTAAGTTGATTTTTTTCGTCGAAAACACGATTTTTTGTTAAAACAATCGCCATTAATTCTAAAAATATAATCATGTGTACTTCACTAGCAAAACTCATGTAGATAATAGAAATTTTTTTTTGTTATAGGTGGAGTTGGACGAGACTTGTTCTGCTTACCGTGGAAGACCTTTTTGAAAAAGCGGTTCACGGTAATCTGCACAGCCGCCATTTTGTAAAAAAAATATCAATAAAAAAATTTTTTCTCTTCTTCAAGAGTTGCTTGATCTCAAATGTCCTTTAAAAAAAATAATTAAAAAAGCCTTGTTTTTTAGAGCATAAGGGTGATAGAATGGATAAAGCATTGGACTTATCTCAGCAATTTAGGTTTTCTCAAGAAGCTGAATGAGAGAAACTGAGAATACTTTATTCCCGCAAATGTACTGTATTCCAGCATTTGCGGGAATAAAGTGTCATTTTCGACCCACTTTTCAGGTCAATAAAGTGGCCATTACAGTTAATATTTGAATATAAAATATAAAGTACTAATTTAAGACTTATAGGATATTATAATGTATGGTTATTAAAATTTAATTAGGTACGTATTCCATAATTATTTAATAAAAACGAATAATTCTAAAATATGTTACTCATCTGAAATATAATTTTCAAACAGCCTCGGGTAAACAAACAATTTTTGTCATAAACTTATTTTATGAAAGGTAAATATTCTGATTGCTACTCATTTAAAGAGAGAATCGCGTATAAATAGCTAAAAATGAGGTGTAATTAATTATCCACCCTAAGGTGATGTTTTATTGCAAATGGCAATCAACACGGTTAAGAACGTATGTCATTTCGTTTAAAAATCTACAACGATCTTTCAAATTCCTAGACATTCTAATCCCTAAATTAATAATACCAAAAGGAGAGGAAGCATTGACAAGAATTTTTCGCAACAAATCTTACAAGGCATTACAGTTAAAGGTTCAAATAATAAGTACCAATAGTTTCCGAAGCCCCAAAACCCGATATATATTTACTGTGAACCGAAAGCTCCTTAAAGTGGCCCATTATCTGCACCCACCTAATATGGGATGTAAGAAAACGTAGTATTCTGTTAGATTTTTGACGATATTTACGTCTTTTCTTACAATCAATAATAATATTTTTAATGCATTTTTTATATAAAGCAAATTTTTATAAAAACGTACGAAAATATAAGAATTTACAAAAATTATGTTTCCTTACTTTTTATTACATTTTGTTTAAGATGTTAACTTATCAAATTTATTAAGATTAAGTAAACGTGAAAAAATATAAGAAAAAGTTTTAAAAAACAACAACACGATATAAAATGTAAAATTGACCAAAATCCAACAGAATGTTTGATTATTTTGTTACGTTTTTCTATGTTTTATTACTTTTTGGTACATTTTCTTACTCTGTTCATTTCTACTTGGAAAAATACGTATTGCATATTATTGAAATAACTTTGTTTAAATAATCTTTTATTTTACTAATAACTTATCGAATATAAAATGCAAGAAAAAAATTGACGTTGAGCCCCCTAGATTTGTTGTCAATATTACTGTAGTTGGACATTTCATTCTATTGCGACGTTTTTATAAACAATTGGAAATAGTAGTGGTATATTTCACTCACACATAACCTCAAAATATTGTTGTATTTCCAATTGTTTGTAAATACGATGCAACAGAACGAAAAGTTATTCCGTAGTAATATTGATATCATGCTTAACTAGGGGGCTCAACTTTGAATTTCATCTTAAATCATAGGCAATCAAAGACACACGTAAAAATCGTGCTTAAACAGGCCGAAACGGGCTTCACCCATGGTTGTAAAAGTATGATACGTCATGTATTATACGTGCAATCATACACATCAGAAACTAGTATAAAATAAAGACTTGTGTTTTATACGCCGAGTATAATACGTCATTCTATTTTAATTTAGCGCCTATGACGTAATCGTAATTATGAATTAATGTTAAATTTGAAGTTAGTTAAATTTAAAACTTTTTAGTTTATAAACATTTGGTGTAAAACATATTTTTAAAAATGTTTAACCAATACTTTCTGCGTAACGTTATTTATTAAACTAATTTTCCTTTAAAAACGGAAAAAGTTTGTAGGACAGTTTTCTTACTTCAAGTTTCTTTTAACTAACCAAAACTAGCTATATGCAACTAAAGTATTATGATTTTTAATTATTCGTCATAATTAAAATGTCGTTGATTACTATTTTTTTATAATAATTGAGCTATTTAAAAGTTAAAATTTTTGAAAATATGAATATAATTTATACTTCTTATAAGCTCAACTATTATTATAATTACATTCAATGTTTGAATAAGATATTACAAATAAATTAACGTTAAGAATTATAACCTAACATAATTTTTCTTTTATTTATACAATGACAAGCAAACTGTAACATTAGGGTGGTTCAAAATAACCAAACTTTCTTATAATAAAAAATGAGGACTGAAATTTTTTCAGAATTTTTAAAAAATGTTTAGAGGTTGCTCAAGTCGTTTTCTTGAGCAAACTGACTTTTTTATAGTTTTTCTTTTTTCTTGAGTGAACGATTTTATTTTTTGTGGGTTTTACGCGATTAAATCACTCTGTAGTAACAGAGAAAGGTTTTAAAATTTTTCTAGAATTTAATGTTTATTTCAAATGCTTTTTTATGGAACACAAGTAATAATTTTTTGTGCATGTCAAAGTTTAGCCAGCCATCACAGGCATTAAAATTTTTTTTTTAACTGAAATTTTTTCAAAATGTTTTGATACGAAAATAGATAAGATTTTTGGTCTTAACTTTAGAATCAAAAAGCGATAAACCAATTAAACACTCATCAATGTACCAATGGTACATTGATGAGTGTTGTAACGAAATGAGAGACATGTACCGGCGTAGGTTCGCACTATAGGCGACGCGCGCGCAGCATGGTAGTTACCCAAAGAGAACGCGACTGGGGGCGTGGCGCTGGCCGCGCTGATGCCTCGAGCGCGTCACTATCGATTAGGAGTTCGATCCGCGCGCGTCAACGCCGTTTAAGTCTCGCCGCCATTTTCCCGCGTAAACACGAGTGCACGCGGAGTGACCTGTTACCGCGACGCCGCATTGTGAGTGGAGTGCGTACGCAGATATCTCCCCACTGTGCTGTGAGTGTGGAGGCGCATCCCACGAGCAGCCAGAGTAGAGTGGAGGAGAAGGAGAAGCGAAGCGGCGAAGGGCGAGACGAGAGGACGTGCTGCGTCGGCTGCGAGGGAGATAGAGAGAGAGAGAGACAGAGATAGAGTGATCGTCCTCGAGGCACATGTAGATAAGGTAAAGGCTAGCCCGCGCGTTTAAAATCATACAAACCGCGAGCGGTGTACAGGGCTGCTCACCATGGGCACCGCGCCATAGAGTACACCGAGGTGCCGCGACACCAGGCGCGCGTACGGCCCATCGTGAGGGCAACGCGTCCAGCGGCGAACGAGCTGGGCGCGCACCGTCGCTTGGTCTGCGCGACTGTTAATCCATTATTGTTAAATTCGTTGTTACTATTTGTTAATCACTTTGTAGTATTAGTTAATTTATTGTTGAATATAGTTTATTTTGTTATTAAAAGTTAAACTCGCGTGAGTCAATTTTCCCCACGACCCGCCTGCTCCACGACCGAGTTAGGCAAACGCGAAAAGCCGTTATATTGGCGCGTTGCGACAATTAGCTTTCTGCACTTTCGCGCTCCTTGCAGATCGCGAAAACCCGTGCGTCGAGGTGACTCCGCACGGAGCTGAATCCACCGGGGTTCAGTGAATTTTTCAGCAGGACGGCCAGAGCAGCGGCAGCAAGGCAGAAGCTCAGCGGCGTTGCGCCGCTGGCTTACTCCAGGTAGGAGCAATAGTGGACGCCAGTACGCGTCCCATGCTGTGCAAGCTAACGCAAGACAGCAACTCGGCCGACGGCTTATTAGCCACGGACAATTGTTATTAACAATTGTCTCACCTGTTACAGATGGCGCCCTTCCGATTTTACTCACGCAGTTAATTAATAATTAACGGAAAATATTTAAACTTTTTTAAGAAGTATTAATTAATTTAAAACCACTTGTAAAAGTTTATTTGAACGTGTAAGCAGGCCAAGCACGCGTACGCGAATCGAGCGAAAAAGCGGCACACCGAATTGTACAAAAGTGTGTGCGAGGTAGGTGAGCAGAGAGTGCGAATAGATAAATATTAAATAAGATTATTTTTGCTCTGACTAAAATATCGAAAATAGTTTAATAATAATTAGATAACAATTTTCGATTATAACTAATGATCAGGCCAAGCAAAAGTGAAATAATTATTTCAGGCGAGTCAGAGCAAAAATAACTAATCACGGCAGAGAAGTGTGTGTGTGGAAAATAGTAGATTAACGCGGCTGCGCAGTCAGCAGTAAGATTAGCCGGCTCAACAGCAAGTGTACGAGAACAGGGCCATACGTACGCGGCACAGGAGCTACGCTTCTACAATATTTTTTTTTAATTTCTTTTTCAAGATTAACTTCAAAGAGAAATTATTATTTATTAACTATTAATAAACAATAATTGCAAACATTTTTTTTATTTTTAATTTGTTTTTTGATTTTTTTTTAATTTCAATATTTTCTGAATTTTTGAACTTTTAATTTTTTTTTTGGATTTTATTTTGAAGGGTATATATTTTCTAAGCTTTTAAATTTTTGAAGTTTTAATTTTTCAGATTTTTCTTTGAATTTTGGAAATTTCTGGACATTTGGATTTTCGAATTTTTGTGAAAATTTTTTGGGTTTATTTTTTAGGGTTTCGGATTCTTTTGGGATTTTTGAGGCTTTAAATTTTCAGGTTTTCAAAATGTTTTAATTTTTTAATTTTTGAGGATTTTTTGAGGTTATTGAAGTTTTCAAATCCTTTTAAACTTTTTTTTTCTGAGATTTTCGAATTCTCAGTGGTTTGAATTTTTGACGGTTCGAATTTCCAAAGTTTTTGGAATAATTCGAATTAGCAGTTTTTAAATTTTTTTTCTCTTTGTTTCCTTCCCCAAAAACATCATAACAGAAAAATTGAGGGAAACAAAGGCTGAACTCATTTTTCGTTTCGAAGATTTTTGCGTCAAATCCCATACACACTTCTAACTTGCAAAACGAGATTTGAACCCGGTCACTCGAAGTTATCGGATCAATACGAAAGTTGAGAAAATCAATTAAACTCACCGGTTTGAAGCGAGATTCGAACCCGAATACTCGCATAGATCGACATAGGAAAAAGAAACCCGCGATTAGTTAAGAAAATTGTACAAAGAAGATCTTGCAAAACAGAACGCACCGAGAAAAGCGCAACAAAGATCAGTCTGACACTCTGCTGAACCGAGAAAGATTTAATTGCGAAAATTTTCTCGGACCTTAGGTGTAAAATATAATACACTTGCACACACTTGCGAATAAAAGCGAAATCAAAAATCTCGCGTGGCGAGAAACATATAGGTAATTGCGAGCGAAGTCAGCAACCTATAGAAGATCAGAATGTCCAACACAACAGAGACAGCTGTAGAGACGTGGCTGACGAAACTGAGTGGTCAGCAGCTAAACGAAACACTCTCTCAGTTGAAGATGTCCACAGAGGGCAACTACTTCGCACAGGCATATCGCCTGCAGAAATGGTTGCTCGGCAACTACACAGACAACAATTTCGTGGAACAAGACGATGAAGAGGGCGACACCATCAATGTCAGAGCCCGACACAGGCGTCAGTTCATCGACGAAACAATAGCGGCCGATATTCAAGACGGCACGCGGATAGGCCAGGCAAACGCGCATAGCCTGGCAAATCTGATCACAGACACGAACGTGCTCAGAAACCTTGAACTGTCGCTTCGTGGGCCTCCAGAGGTCAACGAAACAACACCAACAACCAACGAGACAACAGCCGATGAACAAACGATGGAGTCGGCCACACAGCCACTTGAGCAGATGATTACACTAGTGTCAGCACAAGGAACCGAATTCCAAATACCAAAGGATATATCGTTTGTATTGGCAGAACTGCTCACACAGGTCAAGTTGCTTCAACGGCAAGTAGACACCCTGAAGCGAGAGCAGATTCTGTCGAGTACAAGGAACGAGGAAACCAGACGCCCGGGACATGTGAATTTCCAAGACATGTTCACAATACACGGTGACACGCATCTGGACGACTCTCGTGTTACAACGGCGCCACCTACTACGGTACGCAGCGCCTGGGAGGGGGCAGATAGTCGAAGAACGACTATAAGCGATGACCATCAGCGGCCAAGAGATCGACCAGATGTGAGTAGGAGTGGCAATCCTGGAAACACTTCAAGCCCAAGATTCGCACCAGGAAGTTTGGACAGAACGTCTAGGTTCGGTTCGAATAAAGATGTAGGGCAAATAGTAAGAAAATGGAACGTCAGGTTCTCTGGCAGCAAGAACCAGAGTATAGACGCATTCCTGGCGCGGATCGAGGATTGCAAGGCATTGAGCAATCTAACGGGCAATGAGCTTCTGGCAGCGCTGTCTGAAATCTTCACATGCAACGCAGTGACCTGGTATAGGAATAATCGAACGAAGTGACGGGCTTGGAATGACTTCACCACTTCAGCCAGGCGATGGTATGGTACAAGTCGTCAATACCAACAGAGACTATGGAATGAAGCCAACCTAAGGACACAAGGACCAGATGAACTGGTCCGAGACTACCTCACGTGCCTCATCGGCATAATGAACAAATTATCGCCGAGGCTTAAGTATAGTCAGGAATTAGACTTGCTACACCGAAACATACGGTCGGACCTACAGAAAATGGTCCGCAGGCGCGAGATCACTAGCGTGGAGACACTGCTGTACGCCGCCTCAGACGCCGAGCAAACGTTGGAACGAGAGAAGAGTATACGTTTGCCCCCGCCTCCGGAAGCTTCTTTGTTACCCGAGATGGAGTATAAACCCATTCAAGGGGCAAAGAAACAGAAAGAGGAAGTATCTGCCACCTCGAATGAAGGACCACAACCTTCGACATCTGATATCACAGCAATGTTTGCCAAGATGTTAGACGAGAAACTGAGTCAGTTTCGGCTAAACATGTCGGACAAAGGCGCCGTCCCCAGGAGCGAAAAGGGCGGGGGGACCAGCACGGACACCAAAGCTCCTGACAAAGGGGGAAAACCGATTGGGTCGTCAACTCGAACGGGCTGGGGAGCCAAAAGGTCGCAACCTCCTGGCACCCCGCCAGGAGGGAGTAAACCAAGGTTTGACCCCACGCAGCCAATGAAATGCTACGGCTGCGGAGAGATAGGGTTCATGCGGAAGCATTGCCCTAAATGCTCGGGAAACGAGCAAGGGAGCGGCTAGAAAGGACCAAAGGCACTCCTAACGAGAAACCGGTCCCCGTAGAAACACTTCCCGTCGTAGTCGAGACTACGACGGAGGATGTGGACGTCCAAAAGAAGCCAGGCGATTCTCGTCCAGAAGGAGAGATAACACTGGAGGAGCCTCCGAAAGAGCCTACGGTCACCGTAGCTGCTCAGGAAGTCGAAGCTACGGCAACGGCAGAGGACTTAGACGTCCAGCCACGGTCAAGCCAGCCGACTCCCGAAGGAGAGGCCGAAGCGAAGGCGTTCACCGGCTTCGATTCTTTAGTAAAAGAAGACGAGCTTGTGAGACCGTGGGGAATGAAGTACAACCCCGAAGACGAAACACGATGGTAGATGTCGATTGAAGTCACGGACTAAAGGCTCAGAGCCCTATACGATCCTGGCGCATCCAGCACGGTCATGGGGGCGGTTGGACTGCAGATGGCCAGCGCACTAGGGCGAGAACTCTCCCTGAA
Source organism: Gastracanthus pulcherrimus (assembly GCA_949152435.1). Lineage (NCBI taxonomy): Eukaryota > Metazoa > Arthropoda > Insecta > Hymenoptera > Pteromalidae > Gastracanthus > Gastracanthus pulcherrimus. Next base: position 55,641,182 of record OX424576.1, read on the forward strand.
GTGCACAGAACGGGTGAAGCTACCACACGGTACTTGTCGCCCACTAGTTGGCCATGTTTTGCTCCCCATTACTGTGGCGGGTATAACCAAAGAAATACGAGTAGGCATAGTGCCTCACTTGGACGATGCGTGTTACGTCGGTGTCAATTTCGTCAAGGAATTCAGGGCCATGCTCGACCCAGATACCGATACGATGTACTTCAAGGGTACGGGAGCTAAATTACTATGTGAAGTAGCCAGGTTAGAGGTGGGTGTAGCAGATGCCACGGAAAATGAGCACAAAGAGCTGGAAGACCTTCTGGACGAGATGTTGGCAGATCAAAGAGAGACGTCCGGATTGACGTGTGTCATAGAGCACAATATCGACGTCGGTACTACGAGACCGATCAAACAACGATACTACCCCGTCTTTGAGAAAATCGAGCAGGAGATGCACCAACAGGTAAAGGAAATGTTGGAACAGCGCATAATAGAACCATCTAACAGCGGATGGTCGAGTCCGGTGGTTATGGTGAAGAAGAAGAACGTGACGTATAGGTTCTGCGTCGACTATAGGAAAGTGAATGCCCATACAAAACCCGATGCGTACCCACTACCGTATATGCAAGACATATTGCGGAAATTACGCAGGGCCAAGTACATATCGACGATAGACCTTAAAAGTGCGTATCACCACATACCACTAGGCGAAACTTCCAAACCCATAACGGCCTTTACAGTGCCCAGAATAGGGCTTTTTCAGTTTATGAGGCTCCCGTATGATTTATCCTACGCTGGAGCCACGTTCCAGAGATTGATAGACATGGTGATCGGTAGCGAGCTCGAGCCATACGTGCTCGCTTACCTAGACGACATCATCATAATCTCGGAGACGTTTGAAGAGCACAAGCACCTACTCAGGCTAGTATTAAAGACGTTAAAGGCTGCAGGGTTAGTGATCAACAGGGAGAAATGCGTTTTCTGTAAGCCAGAGGTCAGATACTTGGGAGTTTTAGTGAACCAGGACGGGATCAGACCCGACCCAGAAAAAATTGAGGTAGTCCTGAACTACCCCGCTCCCAAGGATCTGAAGCAGCTGAGACGATTCTTGGGAATGTCATCCTGGTACAGGTGGTTCATGAAAGATTATGCCACCGTGGCCGCGTCTCTAATGAGATTACTGAAGAAGAGTCAAAAGTATCAATGGCTAGAAGATCAACAGTACGCATTTGAGAGATTAACGGCGTTGATTGCCTCGGCTCCAGTACTTCAGAGCCCTCTACCGGATAAGCAATTCGTTGTAAACACGGATGCGAGTGACACCGGGATCGGCGCGGTGCTCCTACAGGAAACGGAGGAGGGGCGAGAGGGTACTGGAATTCGCCAGCCGAACCTTAAATTTGGCTGAGCGGAATTACAGCGTTCCGGAACGAGAATGTCTAGCGGTAGTATGGGCCATAGACAAGTTCCGACCGTACATTGAGGGCTACCATTTCAAGGTGGTCACCGACCACATGAGCTTGAAATGGTTATGTGACATGAAAAACCCCACAGGCCGGTTGTGCAGGTGGGCGTTACGGTTACAAGGACAGAGTTTCGAGGTAGTTCATAAAGAAGGAAAACTCAATTATGTCCCTGATGCCCTATCCCGAATGTACGAAGAGGAGGGGGATGACACTAACCTCACTCAGCTGGTCAGAAGGCACCAATGACCAGTGGTACCTCAAATTGGTAAACGACACAGCTGAGAGACCGCATAAAAATCTGCGCTGGAAGATCGTGGGAGAGAACCTCTACCACTATCGACCAGACGAAAGCGTCGAGAGTGTCATAGGAGACGATGACTCATGGAAAATGGCTGTGCCAGCCGAACACAGGCGGGACATACTGACAGAAAACCACGACGATCCCACTGCTGGTCACCTCGGGCGAGATAAGACATTCGCCCGAATAAGCCAATATTATTATTGGCCGAACATGCACGCCGACGTGCAGAAGTACGTCAAAGAGTACATGATGTGCCAGCAGTGCAAAGTGGTGCAGAAACCTCCCATAGGAATGATGGGTAGGAGGGTTGTGGAAAGACCGTGGCAGATAGTGGCTGGAGATATCACTGGTCCGCTACCACGTCCGAAAGGTGGCTACGAGTATATCTTGATATTTCAAGATTTATTTACCCGATGGGTGGAGTGTATACCCGTTCGGAAGGCCAACGCTCGGACAGTAATTAAGGAACTACACGAGCGAGTCGTCATGAGGTTTGGGATTCCCGAAACCTTCCATTCGGACAACGGCACCGAGTTTAAGAACGAAGCCGTTGATGAATACCTTTGGAAGCAGGGAGTGTACCACACCACGACTCCCCCATACTGCCCGAGAACGAATCCCGTGGAGAGGGAGAATAGAACCCTGAAAACGATGATTGCGTCTTATGTTCAGGAGAATCACAAAGCCTGGAACGAACATTTACCAGAGCTGGTTTTCGCGATGAACACAGCCAGTCACAGTTCGACAGGCTATAGCCCGGCCATGCTGAACTATGGGAGACAACCGACGCCGCCTGGGATCGCAAAGCGTACGCGCGATGAGGAGGTCAAAGACTCCGCGTAAAAAGAGTTGTTGCGAGCTTGGCACGCGAGAATGGAAAGGCTACACGAATTGCATCAGCAGTCAGCGTTACGCTCAGTGACTGAGCGGGCCAGGCAGGCGAAGTACTACGACGCTGGGCGCAGAGAAGAAACCTTTCTGCTTGGCGACATAGTATGGCGAAAGAACAGAGTACTCTTCTCGGCGGCCCAGGGCATAACGGCGAAACTAGCGCCGAAATATGCATGTCCATACATCGTGATCGGTATCCTCGGCGGCAATTCTTTTCGGTTGTTTGGTCCGAACGGGCAAGTCGAGGAACTGGTCCAAGCCGAGGATATGAAGCCCTTCGTCCCAGGGGAAGATCCAGCGGAACCTGGTCAGAAAGAAGAAAGAAGAACACGAGAAGAGAAGGATCGCCTGGTAGGGGACTCAGAGGCGTCGGATCAATCGCCACAGCCTACCGAAAGCGTACGTGAGACGATCCCAACGGGGGTTATGAGCGATGCGACCCCGGCGGGGGTAATTAGCGATGCGACGCACAGTGGGGGGAATCGATAAATTCTGTGCCAAAATCGTAGAACTTTTGATAGGAACAAGCTATTTTGATGAATCTTGCTCGAGCTTGTAGCTAAATATCTATAGATTAGAGGAAAAATATACAGACTGCTTAAACATTATTTTATAACCTCTAAAAATTGCTAGAAATCTGTAATTTTTCAGTGAAATCTATATTTTTAATTGTAACTTACATTAGATATAATCTATTTTGATGAATCTTGCACGAGCTTGTTGCTGAATATCTATGAATTAACAGAAAAATTTGCAGAAAGCTTAAAGATTATTTTATAACCTCTAAAAATTGCTACAAGAGTGACATAATTCAGACTTTCATTAGAAATAATCTATTTTAATGAATCTTGCTCGAGCTTGTTGCTAAATATCTATAGATTAGACGAAAAATATGAAGAAAGCTTAAAGATCATTTTATAACCTATAAAAACCTCTAGAAAGGTGTCATTTTTCAGGAAAATCTCTACTTTCAATTATAACTTTAATTAGAAATAATTTATTTCGATGAATATTGATCGAGCTTGTTGCTAAATATCTATAGATTAGAGGAAAAATATGCAGAAAGCTTAAAGATTATTTTATAACCTTTAAAAACCGCTAGAAAGGTGTCATTTTTCAGGAAAATCTCTATTTTCAATTATAACTTCAATTAGAAATAATCTATTTTGATGAATCTTGCTCGAGCTTGTTGCTAAATATCTATAGATTAAAGAAAAAATATGAAAAAGGTTAAAGATAATTTTATAATCTCTAAAAATTACTATAAATGTGTCATTTTTTAGGAAAATCGTTTTTTTGGATTGTAATTATTAAAATAATTTCTTTTTTACTTCTTTCAGTAACTTTTTGTACATTTTAGTCAACTGACAATAATCCTATGATTAGAAATTATGCAGAGTAAAACAGAGTACGAAAAATCTTGGATAAAATGGTTAGGATATCCAATTTCAAATATATTTCGTATTCTGGTTTCGAAAACTCAATTTAGAATTTAAATTTGTCGAATATTCCAGATATATATATATATATATGTGTGTGTGTGTGTGTGCGTACCATAAATAAAGTTTCATAACCTTGAAATATAGAAATGTAACAATATTATTATTATTATTATTATATTTACTATTAATATCAATATTCTTACTACAATATAAAGTATTACTAATACTCTTCTATTATTATAATTGTATTAATAACTTTAAAATCCTCCTATCAAATGCCATTTTGATTAATTTAGTATTGTAATGAAATATTCTTTGAACAAATTAAGCTTAGCGATATTCCTATGAAAGCATGAATTCATATACTAGGAAGACAATAAATCGTTAGATAATATATTTACATGAATTGATTCATTCACAGATATAAAATTAAATTATTTCAACTTTTCATTTTATCTTGAAGTATCATCTATGTCACTATCGCTTTCACCACTGGATTCCCTGCAACATTAGAATAAGTTAATCAAATAAAGTAATTACAGGCAAAGGATAAAACAATAATTAAAATATTAAAAAGCCCTAATTGATATTGCTAATTGAAAAATATTTCAAATCATTTCAACTTTAGAATAGAAACTTTAAACACAATTTGCCTTAATCAAGCAAATTATAAAAATAACATTTAAACTATAGAATCCTAATTTTGACTAACAGAGCTAAGCAAATAACTGCAGTAATACTCATGAACTTAAACGTTAAACCTATCTTATTAATAATGGGGGTCTTAGTAATGAAACCAAAAAGTTTATATCAAATTACCTATTGCTAAGCAATTTGCAATGATCGTAAATAATAAAACTTAAAACTTTGATTTACAAACCTCAACTTTACTTTGGGCTAACTGCAAAAATAACAACATTTAACTACTAAGATCAAAAATTCAAAATCTTATTATTGACAAGTGTGAATTAATCTAAAGAATTTAACATTCTCGAAGTCATAAAATTGTAAAAACTAAAAGCATAAATTTTGAGCCCACCGAAGCTAAAAAGTCAATATCTGAAAAGATTGATAAATTAAATTTATTGCACTGTACTTACCCTTCTAAGAGAAATCTTTTTACACAAGATGATAGTTTCTTATAATTCTTTTGCACTAGTCTTTTGTTAATTAGAACAAGGGAAATCTTAGGATCTGTCAGAAAAATTGCTCGATTGTATACATCAAGTATTCTATTCGATCGACTATTTTGTCGCGCATGAGATGTCATATTGTTCCTGTATAACTTGTGCCATGATTCATTTGCATCTTCAGCATAAAATGCCATAGGTAAACGAAACTGTCGAGCAATTTCACATCCATGCCAAAGCAATTTGTGTAGAGATGGACTCATGCGGGCCCATGAATACATTTGATAATGTAAGGCGTAAGTCTCTCTACAAAAGGCTTCAAACAAATCCAAAATTACCTCTTTCTTAGATCGAAATACTGTTATAATTACTGCAATATTTTTTACTAGTTCCTGATCTATCTCTAATGCTTGTGCGAATAATTCGGGTTCATCGAAACATCTTCTCGCCAAATTACCTGTATTTGAGGTCCCATGACCTGGAATAACTTGATCAACTTTGACTCCTAACTTTTCGTGAATCCTATTTTGAACAATCGCTTTTCTTCTTTCAAATTTATCTGAATTCGTAAAAAATATATGGTAAATGAATTTGTATTTGTTAAATGCTTGAAAGAAATTAATTAAATGGAATTAATGACTGAGCTATTACTTTTATTAGTCTTTATGCTAAATAAAATAATCTTTTAACTCTTTTAATCTTTTATCTAAGAAGTATAATACAATCATAAGTTTTATACAAAACCAAGTTAATTCGCATAAAAAGATTTAGAAGAAAATAGAGCAATATTGAATCCTTACCACCTTTCAACTCTTCTAATTCATATATACGGATTTTCAAATTATGATTGTAAGACAATCCTTGAATTCATAAACTCATAAGCTCTTATATAGACTCATATCCAATACAACACTAAACCAATACAACACTAAACCAGTAATTACTCAAAGCCCCAAAAGCCTTAAACCCCAAGACTCTTAATCCCCAAAACACTTAATCCCCAAAACCCCTAAACCCCAAAACCCCTAAACCCCAAAACCCTTAAACCCCAAAACCCTTAATCCCCAAAACGCTTAAACCCCAAATACCTTAAACCCCAAATCCCTTGAACTCCAAAACCCTCAAAACCCTTAAACCCCATAATCCCTAATCCTTAAACCCCAAAGCCCCAAAACCCTTAAACCCCAAAGCCCCTTAAACCCTTAACTCCAAAGCCCCAAAATCCTTAAACCCCATGATCCCTAAATCCTTAAACTCCAAAACTCCAAATCCCTTTAACCCCAAAATCCTTAAACCCCAAAATCCTTAAACCCCAAAATCCTTAAACCCCAAAGCCCCTTGAACCCTTAAATCCAAAGCCCCAAAATCCTTAAACAACATAATCCCTAAATCCTTAATCTCCATAACCCCAAATCTCTTAAATCCCAAAATTCCGAAACCCCAAACTCCCAAAATCCTTAAATTCGAAAATCCCAAAATCCCGAAACCCTTAAACCCCAAAACTTCAAAGCCCCAAAACCCTTAAACCCCATAATCCCTAAATCCTTAAACTCCAAAACCTCAAATCCCTTAAATCACAAAACCCCAAAACCCTTAAACCCTACAGCCTCAAACCCCAAAACCCTTAATCCCCAAAACCCTTAAACCCCAAAACCCTTAAACCCCAAAACCCTTAAAACCCCAAAATCCTTAAACTCCAAAATTCTTAAATCCCAAAATCTCAAAACCTTTAAACCCCTAATTCCCAAAACCCTTAAACCCCAAATCCTTAAACCGCAAAACTCTTAAACTCCAAAACCCTTAAACCCCTAAATCCCAAAACCCTTAAACCGCAAAACTCTTAAACTCCAAAATCCTTAAATTCCAAAATCCTTAAATCCCAGAATCCCAAAACCTTTAAACCCCTTTAAGGGTTTAGGGATTTCATGATTTTGCGGCTTTTGCAATTTAAGCATTTTGGAATTTCCTTTTTGGGGTTTTGTGGTTTAAGGATTTTGAGGTTTTGGAGTTTAAGCATTTTAGAATTTCCTTTTTGGGGTTTTGGGGTTTAAGGATTTTGAGATTTTGGAGCTTAAGGGTTTTGGGGCTTTGGGGCTTAAGGGTTTTGGGGTTTAAGGGTTTTGGGATTTTTGGGTTTAAGGATTTTGGAGTTTGGGGGTTTTAGCATTTTGGATTTCTAGTGTTTTGGGGTTTAGGAGTTTTGGGGTTTAGAGATTTTAGTGTTTTGGGGTTTACGAATGCCAAATTTCAATAACATCGACTGTATAGTTCCGGAGATATTACGGTATACGTACATACACACACACACACGCACACACACACAGCCATCCGCACGGACATTTTCTAAAAACGCATTATTCGAACTCCAAACACCTCTAAGTGCGTTTTTACGCAGTTTTAGAGAAACTGAAAATTTTACTATTACAAAGCTTTCTCTTAGGAGGAAGCAAAAAGAATTTGGCGATATTACATAACCTTAAATATAGCAAGCAATCGCGTTTTTTGTATTTTTAATTTAGGATATCTTAAAATCCTGACGTATAATGGCAATTCTGAGGCCGTATTTGGTTTTAGCTTCAAAAATGCTTCGGAAAGCTATATACAGGCTTTGGTTGTGCAAAATTTTTGTAGGACTGTGTAGTTTAAGAATAATGCATGAGCTGATGGGTTAATGGTTTTTTTGGCTGCATGACATTTGGAAACTAATAGCTTTTAAAACGTATAGCTTCGTGAATTCAAGAGTATCAATTTAATATTTATGCTTCTAATTTTTATTGCAAAATCTTACCTTTGAGATGTTCTCGTATATCCCATGTTCCAACCGTTTTACGGTAAGATATATGCAACAAATGTTCAAAAGCTTTTATTTGGCAATGTAGTAAGCCTAAGCCATACTGGAGGGATGATTGATTCGGAGTAAAGTCGGATCTTGAATTATTGAATTGATGGCAAGTGGCTAGGCACATCGGACAACGGCTTGTAGCATTATTTCCAATTATGGTATTAACGCATTTTCCGTCGAATAATGTTTGAGATACACTATATTTTACTTTAGCTACTTTTTCATTTGATAATTTAAAACTATGACGCACAAGGTTCATGATTTCATTTTGCAATCGATTAAACTCAGTAATCGTTGCCTTATCATCTTCTTTTTCAAGTGCTATTCTTAGCGGTCTACAAAATCTTACACTTTGGGGTGTAGGATTTGTCCAAGAATATTTATCATTTTTATCGATTAATTTGATAATTACAACACTGGTAACAAACAGAGATTGTTGAGGACTTTTATTTACATTTTGTACCAGATCGTATTTCTGATGTGGGTTAACGTGTCCAGAAGAACTGTCAAATCCCAAAGTTACTAATAATTCTAAATTACGCAAAGACAATGGGTCCCACTCTAAACAAACTGCATTGCATAGGCGCTCTATGGTTTTATTTAAAATATTTTGCAAAGATACTTTAACCTCAATTTCAGAAGTACAATAACCTGAAGGTTTGCATTCTGCCATTTCTAATTGAAGTGTATCGTATGAAGGGTAGATTGGGCACCCTCTTTCTCGACAATCTTGCGAAAGGGCAGTCCAAGTCTCTTTAGAATAATCATTTTCTAAAAAGTAAGCTAAAGCACTTTCACGTGTATGTTTTATATACATCTTACTATTTTCCGCAGTAATTTCTTTTTGCTCATCGCCTATCACAAGAGGTTTATTTGCTTTGCTTATTTTAGCAGCTGTCTCAAGAATGGTAGAGTTATTCTCCACACTTTCTCTAACCATTTTTGCTCGCCTATACATAGTTCGTCTGGAGCATTGAGCAATAGGTACACATTTTCTACCAGAGTTTATACTTAACTTTTTCTTTTTTTGTGGTCGACCCCGTTTCTTCTTTTTATCATTTTCCTCTGCGCATCGATTTTTCATTCTAAATAATTTAAACAAAATGCAAGTCTTACTAAAAATTAAATTGATTAATTATAGATTTTAAATATTACTTTCAATAAACTAATAAAATTTTAATGTTTTTAGTGAAAAAGTTTTATCTTTTTTCTAATTATTTAGACTAATTTAATTTAAAAAAAGGTTTTATTCATTTAGATTAAAATTTCCTCATTCATATGAGAACTAATGCTTTTAAAGTCTTCTAAAAAAATTTCAGCTCATTTTATCCGTGCGTTATCCTCTAATTGCATGGACAGTGGTTAACAGTGTCCAACTTTTCATTAGAATAAAGTAGATCCGAAACGGCTTTAAAAAATCTTGAAATGTAGGTAATTACCTTACTTAGTGTAAAAAATTTTAATTAAATTGAAACTTTACAAGTAATTTTAAAAATGATTCTTTTGTTTTTGATATAGGGGTGGAATCACGAATATGTATTATTTTTGTTAAAAATATCAATTATTTATTTAGCAGATAAGTTAAGGTTAATTTGATTTAATCGATTCAAGTATTTTATAGTAAAACAAATATACTTTATGATAATTTTATTTCTTGAATGTCAAAGAAGTGGCACCAATAGTCGATAAATATTTAAATTCCGATCGCCATGCTGAAAATTATTATTTATTTATTTTCTCATTCATATTTAATGCAATATAAAATAGATGTGACTTTTAGATTATATTTATTCAATTTATTAAATTTAAGAGCTTCGTTTATCGATGATATTGCACAAAAGATAATTAAAGTGCAGAAGTCTGCAGAAGTTATGAAGCACATTTATGAAAACGCTTGAAAAAAAAAATAAAATAAAATAAATAGGTTAAATAGGGTAATTAATAATTAAACCTTATTTAAATGCAAAAATAGATAGGAATAAACAATAAATATATAAATTAGAAGTATGTAGATAATTTATTATTTTATTATTTAGTCTTGGATTAAATCATACTTTTATTATTATTTTAAAAATCAAATCTCTCATAATATTTCAAACATGGATATTAATCAAGAATATGGCATCTTAGATTATTTCACCTATTATTTTGACAAGCTTTTTTATAGTTTTTCAAAAAGTAACCCTGTTTTACGCTTATATGATTGATATTTATTTATCGGTAGGTATCTTACTTTGTTGAATTCAAAATTATAGTACTTAATTATTTTACAAGTTATATTACAATTAGATATTTTTAAAAGCATGCTTAAAAAAAGTATATAGTTAATAAACACAAAAACGTAGTTAATGCAAACATTACAGTTTAATTATAATTCTTTATATACACATTACGCGTCAGTCGAAATTATTTTTATATATTCAAAATAACACGTCAGAAGTTTTGTATATTTTTATATTTTTTTTTGTTTTGTCAAAGATAAGAGGCTTTTAGATAAATATTTAAATAAAATATTTTATTGTAGATAAAAAGAGAGATATACTTACGTAGGCTAATTTATGTCCGTATGACCTTATGTATTAAATCATATACATAAATTATAATTATTTAATTAGTATTATGATTATGATATAAAATCATAAAATATCTTGATAAAACAATTAATGATATAGAGAATACCTCATCAAAATTTGTAGCGAAATGAAGCTTTTTATCTTTTTAACAATTATTTACATGTATAATTCGTTGCTATGGTGATACTTAATGCACATTCTAAAAAGGTTTCTACTAAATTATGTTAGTATGAATTATGAGAAAATTTACACTATATTAAAGTTCTTTTGTTGTTTCCTCTTTTGTTGTTTATATACACATATGTATATAAATATATATATTTCATCGTTTTCTATAAAAGTATGTATAAATTATTACTTATCGTCAAGATAAAGATTATCATTTTTGAATAAGGCATTTCAATTATATAATATTTTATGTAGCAGACACAGTAATCATTAATTTTATTTATTGTAATGAATGATATTTTTAAATCATGTTTTCTATTACTTAACGATTTATTGCTTTTGTAGTATATAAATTTATGCTTCAAAAAGAATATCGCTAAAATTAATTTATTCAAAGAATATTTTATTACAATATTAAATTAATCAAAATTGCATTTGATAGGAGGAATATAAAGTTATTAATACAATTATAATAATAGAAGAGTATTAGTAACCCTTTATATTGTAGTAATAATATTGATATTAATAGTAAATATAATAATAATAATAATAATAATAATAATAATAATAATAATAATAATAATAATAATAATAATAATAATAATAATATTGTTACATTTCTATATTTCAAGGTTATAAAACTTTATTTATGGTATATATATGAAATATTTGAGAAATTTAAACTCTAAATTGAGTTTTCAAAACCAGAATACGAAGTATATTTGAAATTGGATATCCTAACCAATTTTTCCACGATTTTTTGAACTCTGTTTTACTCTGCATAATTTCTAATCATAGGACTATTGTTAGTTGACTAAAATGTACAAAAAGTTACTGAAAGTAGACAAAAAGAAATTATTTTAGTAATTACAATCCAAAAAACAATTTTCCTGAAAAATGACACATTTCTAGCGGTTTTTAGAGGTTATAAAATAATCTTTAAGCTTTCTGCATATTTTTCGTCTAATCTATAGATATTTAGCTACAAGCTCGAGCAAGATTCATCAAAATAGATTATTTCTAATGAAAGTCTGAATTATGACACTCTTTTAGCAATTATTAGAGATTATAAAATAATCTTTAAACTATCTGCATATTGTTCCTCTAATCCATAGATATTTAGCAACAAGCTCGTGCAAGTTTCATCAAAATAGATTATTTCTAATTAAAGTTATAATTGAAAATAGAGATTTGCCTGAAAAATGACACCTTTCTAGCGGTTTTTAGAGGTTATAAAATAATCTTTAAGCTTTCTGCATATTTTTCGTCTAATCTATAGATATTTAGCTACAAGCTCGAGCAAGATTCATCAAAATAGATTATTTCTAATGAAAGTCTGAATTATGACACTCTTCTAGCAATTATTAGAGATTATAAAATAATCTTTAAACTATCTGCATATTTTTCCTCTAATCCATAGATATTTAGCAACAAGCTCGTGCAAGCTTCATCAAAATAGATTATTTCTAATGTAAGTTACAATTAAAAATATAGATTTTACTGAAAAATGACACATTTCTAGCAATTTTTAGAGGTTATAAAATAATTTTTAAACTATCTGCATATTTTTCCTCTAATCTATAGATATTTAGCAACAAGCTCGATCAAGATTCATCAAAATAGATTATTTCGAATGAAAGTCTGAAAAATGACACCTTTTTTGAAGTTTTTAGAGGTTATAAAATAATCTTTAAGCTTTCTGCATATTTTTCTGTTAATTCATAGATATTCAGCAACAAGCTCGTGCAAGATTCATCAAAATAGATTATTTCTAATGTAAGTTACAATTAAAAATATAGATTTTACTGAAAAATGACAGATTTCTAGCAATTTTTAGAGGTTATAAAATAATGTTTAAGCAGTCTGCATATTTTTCCTCTAATCTATAGATATTTAGCTACAAGCTCGAGCAAGATTCATCAAAATAGCTTGTTCCTATCAAAAGTTCTACGATTTTGGCACAGAATTTATCGATTCCCCCCACTGTGCGACGCCGACCGACAATAGCGTGCGAGATGCGGCTCCAGCGGGGGCAATACTGGCGGATGACGACGGCGACCAACGAGCGAAGCCAAAGTGCGGTCGTCCGCGTAAAGCAGTATACGTCGTCAAAACGGCGAAAGCCGCAACCAAACCGAAGAAGGCACCGCGCGAAATCGAACCTACTAAGCGCCCGCGAGGTCGACCGAAGGGATCTCGTAAGAATCGTAATCAGAACTTGCCGGCACCCACCTCACCGCGTCGCACGAGAAGCAAGCGCGACATGCCCTACCAGGGCTAACATCAGAACTGTTCCCTTCTTTCAGATGGAGGCTTCACAGGAGGACGTCGAAGGGGTAGTGCAGGCCGCACTACACGTGTTCGACCAGTGGTTGAGCGAGCTGGAGGAAGAACGGCGACGACGAGAGGAGGCCAGAGCCTCCGTATTAATAGAAGAGTTGGAGGAGGACGAAGACGAAGCGCGGTCCAGGTCACCTGGAGTGCCATCTTCCCCCGGCTTGGGAGAACGCCCCTCAACGCCGGACAGGTTCGCCATCCCTTTGAGGGTGCCGACCCGGGAGGTAGCCTCCCAGACGGAGCTAGAGGCCCAGCATGCCGCAGTGGTGGACCCGACCGGGAGGTAAGTGAGGCCCAGCATGCCGCTGCGGCCCCACCAGCCGGTGATACCCCGGCACGACCCCCGTCCAACCGTGAGTTCGACCCGATCGAGATGGCATGGCAATCCACCGAGACAGCCGTCATTGAGACGCGCGCTTTACTCCGCGCCTACCGAGCGAAGGTGGTGGAGGCGGTCGAACGATGGGATGGATTCCATCGCGGCTACCCCCAGGCCCGGGAATATTCCAATAAGCTGGCCCAGGTGCATAATAGCCATCGGGAGCTAAAGGAGCACCTCGACCAGTGGTTCAACGACAGGTCGGAGCGCCTGCGAGAGCAGAGGGAGGCGGCCGCAACCAAGGCTGAGGAAGATGCGAGGCGCCTGCGGGATATTCAGCGCGCGCTCGCAGCGCGTGAGGCCGAAGCGTCCCTCGCGAATGCCGAGGTACGAGCCTTCAGGCGTGAGGCCGCAAGGCTGGCCGAGGAGGCAGGGCGGGATGCCGCTTCCTCGAGTCGGTCAGGCACATCAGAACCGACCCGGACGTCCCCTCAGGCGCCAGCGGCGGGAGCCCGAGCCGGCGCCGACTCTGGCGAGGGTGCCCGAATGCGACCCCCACGGCAACCGTAGAACCCGTCCGGGACAGGCAGGGCGAGGTATTGCGCGATATGTGGCCGGTTAGGGGTGCGCGCACCCGGGAAATGCCCCGACAAGGATACCCGCCACGCCGCCATCATTGCGGGGTGGCGGAAGGAGGGGAAATCCGAGAAGACCAGGAGGCCGGAGTAAGTCCGTGGAGCAGATGACAGAAGGTCTCTCGCTTCCCTTGTACCTATGTGTGTATTTTATATTTTTTTTCTAAAGTAAAAGTTGGGATGATATAAGGAAAAGAAGAAAGTCAGTTGGACCTAACCCGACCAATCCCATCTCCGATCGATCTAGCATTTCGTACGTTGGGTGGCAGAAGTTGCTTGCGAGGACAAGCAACGTCTGGGAGGGGGTTGTAACGAAATGAGGGCCATTTACCGGCGTAGGTTTGCACTATAGGCGACGTGCGCGCAGCAGGTTAGTTACCCAAAGAGAACGCGACTGGGGGCGCGGCGCTGGCCGCGCTGACGCCTCGAGCTCGTCACTATCGATTAGGAGTTCGATCCGCGCGCGTCAACGCCGTTTAAGTCTCGCCGCCATTTTCCCGCGTAAAAACGAGTGCACGCGGAGCGACCTGTTGCCGCGACGCCGCATTGCGAGTGGAGTGCGTACGCAGATATCTCCCCACTGTGCTGTGAGTGTGGAGGCGCATCCCACGAGCAGCCAGAGTAGAGTGGAGGAGAAGGAGAAGCGAAGCGGAGAAGGGCGAGACGAGAGGACGTGCTGCGTCGGCTGCGAGGGAGATAGAGAGAGAGAGAGACAGATATAGAGTGATCGTCCTCGAGGCACATATAGATAAGGTAAAGGCTAGCCCGCGCGTTCAAAATCATACAAACCGCGAGCGATGTACAGGGCTGCTCACCGTGGGCACCGCGCCCTAGAGTACACCGAGGTGCCGCGACACCAGACGCGCGTACGGCCCATCGTGAGGGCAACGCGTCCAGCGGCGAACGAGCTGGGCGCGCACCGTCGCTTGGTCTGCGCGATTGTTAATCCATTATTGTTAAATTCGTTGTTACTATTTGTTAATCACTTTGTAGTATTAGTTAATTTATTGTTGAATATAGTTTATTTTGTTATTAAAAGTTAAACTCGCGTGAGTCAATTTTCCCCACGATCGCCTGCTCCACGACCGAGTTAGGCAAACGCGAAAAGCCGTTATATTGGCGCGTTGCGACAATTAGCTTTCCGCGCTTTCGCGCTCCTTGCAGATCGCGAAAACCCGTGCGTCGAGGTGACTTTGCACGGAGCTGAATCCACCGGGGTTCAGTGAACTTTGCAGCAGGACTGCCAAAGCAGCGGCAGCAATGCAGAAGCTCAGCGGCGTTGCGCCGCTGGCTTACTCCAGGTAGGAGCAATAGTGGACGCCAGCATGCGTCGCATGCTGCGCAAGCTAACGCACGACAGCAGCTCGGCCGAAGGCTTATTAGCCACGGACAATTGTTATTAACAATTGTCCCACCTGTTACAGTGTTTAATTGGTTTATTGCTTTTTGATTCTTGTGTATCGGTTGAAGAAAAGAGACAGATGTTAATTTCTTTAA
Organism: Gastracanthus pulcherrimus; assembly: GCA_949152435.1. Classification (NCBI taxonomy): domain Eukaryota; kingdom Metazoa; phylum Arthropoda; class Insecta; order Hymenoptera; family Pteromalidae; genus Gastracanthus; species Gastracanthus pulcherrimus. The sequence continues at coordinate 55,656,762 of OX424576.1, forward strand.
AAAATAAAAGATCTAAAATATCTCTTGGACAGATAATCACTGATAAAAAAATTGTTTTGAATAGTCAGTTATCTGATTATTTTGCGGAACAAAGTAAAGACGTTTCTATTTTCTACAACTTGAATTTAAGTTTTTTTAAAAGTGACCCAAGTTTATGGGAAAAAGATACAAATTATAAATATTCTCAAGATATAATGAAGAGCTTGTAGGTCACCAACGACGTAGCTGAAAGAGGAGTTTATCTCATTCAAGAATTTAATTCTGCGATTACTAAGGACGAAAAACAAACGCAATTTCTGGTTCAAATAATTGAAAAGCATAGAAAAGACAACCCTATAAGAAAAAAATCTGCTACGCAGAAATAATTTAATGATATTACGTTATAAAAAATGTATGTTTTATTTAATTGGTATTATTACAATTCATTCGAAAATTTCAAATTTCTAATTTTAATTTTCAATGTTTCTTTAATTATTTTGGTACCCAATAAAATTATTTATTTTTTGTAAGACCAAAAATCTTATCTATTTTGGTATCAAAAAAATTTAGTTGAAAAAAGAAAATTTAATGCTTTTGATGGCTGTCTAAACTTTGACGTGTACAAAAAATTATTACTTATGTCCCATAAAAAAGCACTTAACATAATCATTAAATTCTAGAAAAATTTTAAAACCTTTCTCTGTTACTACAGAGTGATTTAACCGTGTAAATACCACAAAAATAAAATCGGTCACTCAAGAAAAAAGAAAAACTATAAAAAAGTCAGTTTGCTCAAGAAAACAACTTGAGCAACCTCTAAACATTTTTTAAAAATTCTGAAAAAATTTCAGTCTTCATTTTTTATTATAAGAAACATGTGGTATCGATAAGGCGAATTAAAAAAAATGTTCGGTTATTTTGAACCACCCTACTGTAATATGCACTCATGAAACATTTTTACTTTTACTTCCTTAAAGAGGTAGTAAAAAAAGTTTTCAAAAAACATGTTAGAAACATGTTTTGGGACATTTATAATCAAAATACACTATTTTTAGTAAATGTCCGTATAGATATGTACGTGTGTGTGTATGTATGTGTATGTGTGTATGTATGTGTATGTGTACGTGTGCGTGTGTGTGTGCGTGCGTGTGTACGTGCGTGTGTATGTGTGCGTGTGTGTGTGTATATGTATGCATCCGTATCTCAAGTAATCCACGGTAACATTTAATGCTTCAGAGCTCATTTTGTTCGTATTTTTTTGAACGAAGGGGGCACAATAATAACTTTCATAGTTTTTCGGATTTTTGGTTTATTTTTAAGCGGTTTTTCGATTTTTGTCTTTTAGTTTTTCGGCTTTTTTGGTACGGTAGAAATAATATCATCGATCGAGTGAAAATACATTTGAAAGAGCATAAAATTATCTATCTTGTAGCACTCGAAATTTCAGATAAGGTGTTTCCTTTCTTTTCTTAGACGCAGAAAATTGAGGTAATTGAGACAATGAAGAAGATTATTCTTTAAATTTTTTTGAGACATTTTATTTTTCTATGATTGAGAAAAAAGTAAAACAAAATTGATTTTCTATATCAAACGATAACTTGAGTAAAACTGCATTATTCCTTCTAAAAATTTCCAAAAAGGTAGCTTTTTACTATCTCTTGGCTACGTTCTTTGCTCAGATCGAGAGGACTTTTACTTTTCGAGATATTCAAGGTTATATTTTTTTAAAGATATTTTTCGATTGCTTATTTCTTGGGCATTACACGGTAATTTTTTTACCATTGAACGCTTATTTCTTTTGTATTTTGATCAAAAAATTTAACGGAAAAGAATTTTCAAGATTCATTCAAACGTTTTTGTTCTATAACGTTTTGTCAATTATAATATTTTCTTTTTCAAAAATCTTTTGATCGCAGATTTTTTGTATATTACGCAGTAATGTTTGTCCAAACAAAGCTCATTTGCTACGTTTTTTTATGAAGATATGAAATCAAAAAACGTTTTTTAAGATTTATCAATTCTTTATTGTTTTATAACTTCTCCCATTTTTATGATATTCACTTTTTCTCAAAAAAATTTTAAAATCTTTCTTCTATAGTATTATGCGATATTTTTTGGCCATACTGAGATCATTGTTTACGTTTTTTGATGACGATTTAAAAAGAAGAAGAATTTTAAAGATTTATCGATTCGTTTCTTTTATAATATTTTTTTCAATTAGATATTTGTTTCATTTTTCAATTTGATATTTATTTCTTTTTTCAAAAAATTTTTAGTAACTTTTTTTGAGTATTATGAGGAAATTTTTGACCATTCAAAGCTCTATTTTTATTTTTTGATGAAAATTTGAATTAAAGAAAAATTTAAGATTGATCCATTTGTTTTTGTTTTATACGGTTTTTTTATTTTTATGATATTTATAGTAAAATGCATTTACTATTTTCATAAATAAAATTTAATCAACAATTATGTGTTGCAAAATTTATTATTGTCAATTGGAAGAAAATGTAACTTGATATGCAAAACTTATTAAGTTGCTTTTTAAATGCTATATTTTGGCCTAGGATTATTTATAGTTTAAAAATTGTCTTATATTTATTAATATAAAATTTGTCTAATAGGTATGTGTAATAATTCTGTTTTAATACTCTTGTTTTTATCACAAAAATATTTTTGAACTCCAATAAGTTGTAAAATAAATTTATATTGAATAGTTTCAAAATAAATGAAAACTGTAGAGCATTTTTTAGTTAATCAATATATTTTTGATATTGCAATACAATTTGTTAGGAATACAATTTATGAGAGTTAAAATTTGGGTTCACAGTTAAAATGAGTTTGAATAAACTATTTTGAATAACTAACTCGAATAATTACACTTAATGAACATTTTTAAGATTTTCTTAGTTACATATTATTATCTTGTATTAAATTTATTTGTGATAATGGTATGTGTTATATATATTACAAAATATTTTAAGCAACAATACTTTTTCATAATTTATGCTATATTTTTGCATAAGTTTAAATTACTAAATTACTAAATATAAATATATATATATTGGGTATTCAGCCTCGCCACCCTCTCCACCCCCTGCAACTGTCCCGCTACAGCCCCTCCACTCATTAACGTGAAATTCGTTCACAATTTATGTTATTTAATAATACATTTGCCTCTCCACCCCCTCCCCCCTCTCCACGCTCCGCCATAGCCCCTCCCCCATTAATTAACTTAATACTTAATACATATTCTACATTTTCTATTGGTTTCAATGATGATTTCGCTTCTCATGTCATTAATTTAATGGTAGTTTCTAATGCTTATACGAAAATCTTTCATAGAATTCAATATTTACCCATATTTCCTCATAAATATCGCAATCGACTAGAATACCTCGCATCAGTTATAGGTCCAGAATAATAGATTTCAATAAATATAAATAATTGTAGTTTCCAAAAATGTTTTTTAAGATATAAAATACTTCTTTTATAATTAATACATAGAAAGTAGTAGTTATTTAAGATTAAGAAACACTATCAACTTTTTATAAATTTATTCATTTTATAACATTATTTACAAGTTACAAACAATATAATCACAAAAACTCACTTTAAAAATTATGCTTCAGTATTATTACAGGTTAGAATAAGAAAAAAAGTAATTTTAAACACTTGTTCGACATGCGCTGATACTAAAATAGTTTATAATAATAACAATAAATAATCACATTCTTAAAAAATTTTCATCTTACAGCTGTAAATAAACAATAATTGAATTACTTACAACAAAGTGTAGAGGCCCTTAGAGCGCATTTATGGTAAAGCGCGGAGTAGACTCTCGACGGTATATATAAATATAATTTTACATAAGTAGCAGATGATACATGGTGTAAGGAAAACAAGCTGTGCTCTTGAGCCAAAGAAGATAGACCTTAATAGAAGCGCAAAGCCTTATGGGCGACTGAGGCACCCCAAGGGCTAGTAAGCACCCCGACCACGCGGAGCGCGACAGTCGTTTTCCAAATGTTTCCAAGCGTTATATAGATAAGAGGATAACTCTCGACCGATAACATACCGGCAATATCGATAAAAGTATGTATTTAAAAATTGTACATTGGAAACATGTCAATTATGGTTTGCAATACTCGAAAAATATGTAGAAAACTTAAAAACATATAGTAAAACAAATTATACTCAAAACTCCAAATGTTATCTACAAATGGGAGAGCACTTTATATATTAGATCCACTATTCAGCACTCGTCGGCAACATGGTCCTGCGGATAACGTATCTGACTCTTAATTTTTTATGCGGGTTCAAATCCGTCGCAATGTTTTTATTTTAATTTATTATTGTGTATAGGAAATGTATATTATATTAGTATTCTTTAATATTTATGTTAAATAAAATAAGTATTTTCAAATATAGTGGATATTTATTTAACTGTATAATGTATTTAATATAATAATTGGTAGAGTTATGCCGATATGAAAATTTATTTCTCGTTGTTTTTTATTTTCCAAAATTTTTAGACTTATTTGATACCTAAAATAGAAATCTTTTGACTATTTACGAGGGTAGTTCAATAAGTCTTTAGAATGACCAATAGATGGCGCGCGAATCGCTCCAAATCATCTGTTTTCAGTCAGCACCACTCCCGACTAGATATATGGTGCAGCCACAGTCCACATCTTCTGAGTTTACGTGTTTTTATAACCAATTGAAAAAAAAAATTGCTTGTTAAGAAAAATGGAAAAAAACGAGTTCAGAGCGGTAATTAAACATTTTCATTTAAAGGGTTTAACTCCATATGAGATAAAAAATGAATTGGACTCAGTTCGTGGCACATCTGCCCCTGCCTTAGCAACGGTTTATAACTGGGTAAATGAATTTAAGCGTGGTCGTACATCAATAAGTGATGAACCACGTTCAGGAAGGCCCGTAGAAGCAACTACTCCCGAAATCATCAATAAAATCCACGATATGGTGTTGAAGGATAGAAGATTAAAAGTGCGTGAGTTAGCTGAGGCCACAAGGATATCTATAGGTGCAGTTGTTTCAATTCTACATGAAAAATTAGGCATGAAAAAGCTATCGGCAAGATGGGTGCCGCGTTTGCTCTCAGCTGAGAATAAACGCAATAGAGTGGTCGCCTCTGAGGCTCTTTTGGCGCGCATAAGTCGGAATCCTGAGGAATTTTTTCGTCGATTTGTGACTGTGGATGAAACATGGATACACCACTACACTCCTGAGACAAAGGAACAATCCAAACAGTGGATTTCCACAGGCGAACCAGCTCCAAAGAAGGCAAAGACCGTAAAGTCAGCTGGTAAGGTTATGGCTACAGTTTTTTGGGATGCACGTGGAATTATACTTATTGACTACTTGGAAAAGGGTAAAACAATTACTGGTGAGTATTATGCATCATTATTAGAGCAGCTGAAAGAAGAAATTAAAAAAAAACGACCACATTTGGCGAGAAAAAAAATTCTCTTTCATCACGACAACGCCCGAGTTCACACATGCTTCGTTTCAATGGCTAAAATTGAAGAACTAAAATTCGAATTGGTCGAACACCCACCGTATTCGCCAGATTTAGCCCCCAGTGACTTTTTCTTATTTCCAAACTTGAAAAAATGGCTCGGTGGACAGAGATTTACGGACAACGAAGACGTCATTCCCTCTGTAAGTGCTTATTTTGAGGAACTTCCGAAAACGCACTTTTCTGAAGGATTAAAAAAACTTAAAAAGCGATTGACCAAGTGTATAGAGCTCCAAGGAGATTATGTTGAAAAATAAAAAAAAATTTACCCAAAAAAAATTGTTTTTATACTTTATTCTAAAGACTTATTGAACTACCCTCGTATATCGAGTTCTTGCGTTTCTTGCGCACTGGTTTTCGAAGCCGACATCTCAAGAAATTTGTACACTTTCTTGGTACCGTAACAAAAATGAAGCAATAGTAAATCTGCACAGATAATTTTAAAAACCAATGTTTAAAAATGTTTTAATTAAAAGAATATATTTATAAACCTATGTTTTGTATACATATCTGTGGGTGAAAGACATAATGACATAAATTTGCTTATGAATAAATAGTAGATATGGTCACTATTCTTACACATTCCTGATTTTTTGCATTTCTATGTAAAATCTATTTATTTATAGAAATAAAGAGAGTGTGTAAACTGTAGGCATATCTATATATACGATTTTTTCAACATTGTGGGTATGAGTTATATTTCAGATGTTGATCGTACCTCAGGATCCAGGCCTTATGAGATTAAAGTATGATTTCTCAGCTTCATTTTTGCGTACGAGAAGACACCTCCCAATGCTTCATCCGAATTTGTTTGATAGAGTTCAGACACTATTTACGTACTTATTTTTCTACTTTTTCTTATTTTTTGTGAGGTGTCTTTTGTTTATGAGTGATTTTTATCGCAAATCACGTTTAATAACATGATTCACGTGCATCTTGCGCGTTTTTATACTTATTTCTCCAAGATTTTTGTTTTTCGTTACGTGTCTTTTCTTTTTTGAGTAACCTTTTAAGCTGATCAATTACGTATAATAATGTGATTCGTGGGTCTTTCGCGGTTTTCGTATTTATTTTACCGGGTTTTATTTATTTTTGTTACGCGTTTTTTATTTTTGAGTGTAATCGTTATCATAAGTTTCAAAATGCAGAAGACAAATGTGTGTGCTTCTAACAATTGTGACAGTTCAAAGGTGAAGGATGCATCATTGACCTTCCATCGGTTTCCTTAGTCCAGTAAATGAAGGTCTGAAATACAATTTTCACCTCGAGCTCTGCAATGTGAATATTTAGTATCTTTAGTCAATTAGAAACTTTTTATGTGTCGTAGGGGGAAAAATCAGTAAACAAACCTTTTTTGGCTCGTTTCTCCGAAATGGTGTACGTACGATATGCAAAAACGGTTTGCAGCACTTTATTCAGGAGACACTAATGCATAAGAAAGCACTATTAATTAATTTTCGATGAGTGAGAAATAAATAATTAGGGAACGCCAGTATATCTATATACCTGAGCAGCAACTGTAGCGTCTGAGAGAGTCGTTGCCATAACGTACCACGTGACTGTGAGCCGAAACGTCTGCGGTGCGCGTACGCACACGCACGTAAGTGCGAGGGAGAGATCAGATTCCCGCGTCTTTTTCAAACGTATTCATCGTGTTATTTGCATTGAAAAATTATTTTGAAATACCAATATATGTATTTTCTTTAATGGGACATTACACCTTTAACTTTTCAATTAATTGATAATACATATAGGTAGAAATTACTCACTTGTCATATAATACCTGTTCATTTTCGGTATATTCAAATATTCTATAAAAATATAAAGAAAAATATTTAAAAAAATTTGTTGGTCATGTGAGAATTTGTACATAACAAATATTGACTAGAGATATAGTCTTTTTACGCTAAAACTATTCGATTTTTATAAAATTTTATTACGAAATATAAATTAAAAAGAGAAGCTGAATAATGTTATGTACAAATTCCCACATTCATATCATAAGTACATTTTTTTTTAATATTATAAAACCTTGAAATAGCTAATTCGATCATGTTAGCTTTCAAAACCATGCGGAGCCTAGGAAATATAGAGATTTATATTATGGCCAATCAAAGAGACCTAAGGATAATAGAAAATATGTTTTAAAATTTATTAACAATTAATTTAAAATTTAAAAGTCTATCTGTCCCTTAAGGGGGCAGGCATGCGCTTAACTAAAAATGATACATTTTTTTTCCGAGTCCAGAAAACTTTTTATCTTTAAAAGTTCAATCATTCTGAACATTTTTATGCTAACAAAACACAATAATATTTTAAATTTTGACGTTGTAAAACCGCAAAATCTTGATCCTACACGTCACAATAAATCATTATTTTCAATATCATATTTATTGAAGGACCTCTGATCCTCACACGATTCGAGGTGACACGATGAACAAAAATTTATTATTCGATGGTTATTAGATTCTTTTTGGCATGTATTACAAAAAAAGCAGAGCACTTTTTCGTTATAATTTCTTTTATTATTTTTTTTCAAAGATCCAATAAATTTTTTTTTATAAAATTTAAAAAAATTTTTTTAAATTGATCGGATCTCCGAAAAAAATAATAAAAAGAATTTTTGTTTATCATGTCACCTCGAATCCCGTGAGGATCAGAGGTCCTTCAATAAATATGGTATTGAAAATAATGATTTATTGTGACGTGTAGGATCAAAATTTTGAGGTTTTACAACGGCAAAATTTAAGATATCATTGTGTTTTGCTAGCATAAAAATGTTCAGCATGATTGAACTTTTAAACATAAAAGTTTTCTGTACTCGGAAAAAATGTATCTTTTTTAGTTTAACACGTTAATTGTTAATAAATTTTATGGTAACATTGAGTCACTCATCATATATTACTTTTGTTCAGAAAAGTGCATTTTATCAAAATATGACGGAAAATTTAAAAAAATATTTTCTATTATCCTTAGGTCTCTTTGATTGGCCATAATATAAATCTCTATATTTCCTAGGCTCCGCAAGGTTTTAAAAGCCAACATGATCGAATTGACGATTTCAAGGTTTTATAATATTAAAAAAATATGTACTTATGATATGAATGTGGGAATTTGTACATAACATTATTCAGCTTCTCCTTTTAAGGTGATGCTAAAGCCACCTATCACCGACAAATACGAGGATCCACTTTTCTCATTTTATTTTCAATTTTGAGTTAATATCTCTATAGAAATTTATGGTTTCAATAAAAAAGAACAACTTTTCATAGAGATATTTTCTTAAAATTGAAAAATGAATGAAAAGTAGTTCCCTATATTTACCAGTAACACAGGGTTTATCATCACCTTAATTAATTTTCGTAATAAAATCTTTTTAAAAATCGAATAGTTTTGGCGTAAAAAGACTATATCTTTGGTCAATATTTTTTATGTACAAATTCCCACATGAGCAACAATAGTATATTGTGTAACTAGGGCGCAAAGTGGGCTTTTTTAGACCGAGTGTGGAGATTGCAGCACGAGCCGAATACGAGTACTGCAACCACACGAGGTCAAAAAGCCCACTTTGCCCTTGGTGCACACCATATTTTTTGTAACGTATGTATTGATCTTTGCGTTTTTGTAGCATATTAAGCGGGGCTAAATATATATATGTAATAGCAATTTTCCGTAAAATTTTAGCGGGTGCAAGAGTAAATTTTGCGCCCGCTTATTTACTTTTGTGCCCGCTTATTTACTTTTGCGCCCGCTGGTCTAAAAAATTGTCCTTTAGGCCCGCTTAATAGGTACAGAAAAATGCGAAAATCGTGCTTGTGTTACAAATTTTTTAAAAATATTTTCCTTTACATTTTTATAGAATATTTGAATATACCGAGAAAGAACAGGTATTATATGACAAGTGAGTCATTTCTACCTTATATGTATTATCAATTAATTGAAAAGTTAAAGATGTAATGTCCCATTAAAGAAAACGTGCGTGTACTTACGCACACCGCAGACGCGTCGACGCACAGTCACGTGGTACGTTATGGCAACGACTCTCGCAGACGCTACAGTTGCTGCTCATGTATATAGATATACTGGCGTTGCGTAAATATAAAAATCACTCTAGTTATTTATTTCTCACTCATCGAAAATTAATTAATAGTGCTTTCTTATGCATTAGTGTCTCCTGAATAACGAGCTGCAAACTGTTTTTGCATATCGTACACCATTTCGGAGAAAAGAGCCAAAAAATGTTTGTTTACTGATTTCCCCCCCCCCCCCCCCCGCCTCCCTTCCCCGCCCCCTCCCTACGACATATTTTTGAACTCTTTTGTGTAGGAATAATATCACATGTAAGTAGATATCATCCTTTTTTAGTAAAATGCTATATTTTATATATATGTACGATCGCACTCGGCGACTAGGCGAGCGTAACAATAGCTCGTACATGTAACAATGTAGAACGGTCGGACAAGTACATGCGATTGCATGCGCGAGGGTGCATACGTAGGGGAGACCGGGGTAAAGTGAGCTTTCTCTATATTTCGATATAAATAAAACATTTATATTAATTTCACTTATATATCAAAATAATTTAAGTAAAAAATGATTTTTAAATACTTTGTGGTACGTATAATCGGTTATTTAGTAAAAAATTTAACAATGAATTTTTAAGCCACTCTACGAGGTCTGTCGCAAAAGTATCCGACCTACCTCGATTTCTCAGCGCTTGATTTATTCTTCGTCATCCGGGGGGTGGCATCCTTCAAAGTAGTCCCCATTTGATTGAACAAGACGCTCATATCGATGTTTCCACTTATTAAAGCACTCTTGAAAGTCAGACTTCGGAATCGCCTTTAGTGCATTCGTCGCATTAGTTTCAACCGTCTGTTTATTGTCGAATCGATGTCCTTTAACCCTGGTAGAAACGTTCCCCATATGTTCGCCAGATTTTACTCTATTTTATAGGGAATGGCCAATTTCTGCTTAAAAGTCTGGCCAGAAACCCCGCTACCTGTCGACGTTTTCTCGTCAGAAACCTGACCAACTTATGGTTAATGAATAAATAAATAAAAAATAACGTTTAACGAATTTTTATAAGTTAATAATGATTATTATGTCATGGATTTAATAGTTTATTGTTAATAGAATGCTAAGATATATTTGGGATAGATTAGAAATAAAAACTAACAACTTATTTCATTAAAAGTTTTTTTAAGGTTAGAGTTTTATAATTAAATAAAACATAAAAAAATCAAATAAATAATCGAATAAAAATTTGCATGCTGTTTTAACGCAGAAGTACTATAATGGGATTTACATTTTCAATAATTTTTTAGGGTTATGTAAGCTATTTAGATTTTCTATAAATTTCTGGTCAGATGCTGGTTTATTTCTGGCGAACTATTAGGAAACGGATCTGCCCAATAGATCGTGAACCGACCATCTAATATGCTCAATTTTCTATCAGGGAAGCGGCATTTTCAATCGAGGAAATAGCCAAAAGTCGCAGGGAGCTATATCAGGACTGTATGGAGGCTGGCGGAGCTGCGCAACACTGTGTTTCAATAAATACTGCTGCACAAGGTTTGATGCGTGCGCTGGAGCATTGTCGTGATGAAGAAGCCAGTCACCAGTTTCCCAAAGTTGCGGTCGTTTTCACGGAGGATCACTGTCAACAGATGTGCGGCCACTTTTGAACCGCCTATACCACTCTTTTATTTGTATTTTGCCCATACACTCATCTTTAAAGGCCTTTTGCAACATTTCAATAGTTTCCGCACAACTTTTACCGAGATTAAAGCAAAATTTTATGCAAATTCGCTGTTCGGTTCGTGCTGCCATTTTTATCAATAAGCAAATTGCGACGAACGCAAAAAAGTCGTTGTAAACAAATACACGCTGCGCGGGAACTAAGGCGTTTCATCGGTATCTCAGGCTACTCACGAGAAGGTTAGGAGTTGCTGGTGACGTTCGTACCCTCCAGAGGTCGCCTGAGTCTCTCCGCGCGAAGATATGAACGTAGGTCGGATACTTTTGGGACAGACCTCGTATATAATAATCTTACATGTTTTGGTTTTTATATTTTTTATTTTATATTTATATAAAATTTTTTGGTTTTATACTTCTTAACACACTAAAATTTCAATAGATATTTTTTTAATACAATAAGATAATACGTAAATCTCTTAAAAAACATTTTTACGTCGCATGTGCATTCGGGGTAAACTGACCGGGGTAAAGCGAACTTATATAAACAATGTAAAAAAGAAAGTGTAACCTCAAAGCGGCTCTACGGTTATGCCTGATAAATACATTTTGTAAAACTTATATGTCTGTTAACGAATTGCTTAAGTTACGTTTAAAAGTTAAATAAAGCTTATTAATTTATCGTAATTTAAACTTTTATCTGCATATTTATTGAAGCTCACTTTGCCCCGTGCAAAGGCTTATTTAACCCGAAGCTCGTGACAAAGTAGGCCTTCTCATTTTTTTCTTGTAAGTGAATTTTAAAATACTTGCAAGTATTTTGCAGTCTTGATGCTTGAAATTTATATTAACCCTTTCGTGCACATAAGAGTTACAGCTATGGTGCGGGGAAACTGTTTACATTTCATAGGGTCCCGAGCCGCGCTGAATCCGAATCCGAGGTCAGATTTTGAAAATTCAAGATGGCGGATCCAATATGGCGGGCGGGAAAGTAAAAAAATCGAGATTTTGAAAAACAAAAAATTTTTTCGTATTCTACGTGAAAACACAAATAGATACTGTTTTTGGCGTTTTTTTGATATCTCTCTTAGTTTTTGGGTAAAAAATTCATAAACTTCGAGCCACGCTGAACCCGAATCCGAGGTCAGATTTTGAAAATGAATTTTTTACCCAAAAACTAAGAGAGATATCGAAAAAAAACACCAAAAACAGTTTCTATTTGTGTTTTCATGTAGAATACGAAAAAAAAATCCTGAATTTTCAAAATCTGACCTCGGATTCGGATTCAGCGCGGCTCGGGACCCTATGAAATGTAAACAGTTTCCCCGCACCATAGCTGTAACTCTTATGTGCACGAAAGGGTTAAATAAAGTCTATATTACCTTTTTAAAATATTTCGAATTATTGATAGTTGAAATATATTTATATATTCGTGCACAAACATTTTTAGGTTCACTGCTCCCCGGTCTCCCCTATGTGTGTAAAAAATAGAGTGTAAATGAATGAATTATTTGTACTCTCTCCAAGAAAAAGCATTGTAAGTATTAAAAATTTGTAGGAAAAATATAGATGCATTTTGATGTTTTTAAGGTAAAGCTGATTCATAAAATATATATTTTATCTACAATTCTCCCATTGTAGGTATGTATGTGCGTATATTTGTTTTAATTCACTCAATTAATCATAATTTTTCTTGGAGAAAGTATACTACTATTAAAGAATTTTGGTGTGATTTTTGTATTTATAAATATTTACAAATTTAAAAATAAAGTAATAATTTCAGACGTCATAGAATAATTATAGATTAATTTTTCTTATAAATAACAATGCAATCCATAATATTTTTCTTTAATTTTTGACCTACGGTATTTGTGCATCATGAAGTTTAAAATTTCTTTTGCATACATCAAAAATGTAGTTATTAAAATATTTTTTCGTTTGACATAAAAAATATTAACGTTTAAAAATAAATTTTTTATTTAATTTTTACTATCATTTATATTATTACATTTTAGTGTAATCTTTTAAATACTAAATATATTTCTTTCAATATTTGCATTAACAGTTTGAAGAAATGGCTGGAGAGAATTCAGAATGAAGAGCTGTTCAAGTTAGGTGAGGATGATGTAGGTCGCAAAAAGTTAGAAGAAAAATGGGTCTGTGGTAAGCATTTTTTGGAATCTAAGTTTGTTTATACCAGCACTAAAAGGTTACTTAGACCAGGTACAATTCCACAATCAAGTTTAAGCAACACGTATGCTTGCGCTAGTAATGTAACATGTTCAAATGATTCTATCAGCGTTAATAATAGAAACAATTTAAATAATTCAAATTTAGCATTTGATCCTGAACTACTTACTAAACAGAGTAATGACTATAGTGTTCCTGTCTTATAATCGGAAAATAATGATACTTCGTAGTTTAATCCCCCAATTCAGCAAACGGTGATAAAACAGAGTAATTTCGATGATGCTCCTGTCATAGAATCAGAAAACAATTATATAAGTTTGTCTTTCAATCCCCAAAATCAGTAAGCGGTGATAAATTAGAGTAATGATAATGGTGTTCTTCTCATGCAATCGTTAAATAATGATATAAATTTGTCTTTTAATCCTTCAAATTAGCAAGCGTCGATAAAACCGAAATGTAAAAAACGCACTCCGTCGATCTGTACTACTTTTAAACAATTACAAGCCTGGACTGATAGATTAGTTCGAGAAAATAAAACCTTAAAACAAAAATTATCAAGATCAGAAAAGCGCGATAGCCAGACCATACGACGTATTTCTAAACAAGAGTTAATTAATGGATCTTCAAAATATCTTAATGACGACCTTTTAGTTTTTCTTAAAATGCAATTAAATCACGATAAACAAAGAAAATGGACAGAGGATGAGAAGCAATTTTCTTTAGGCTTATATTACAAATCTCCAAAAGCATATCATTTTTTAAAGCAGTCTAAAAATTTTCGTCTTCCGTACATTTCTTTAATTTGAAAGTGGGTTAACATAATTAATTTAAGACCGGGTAAAACGAGCATCTTTTGAAGCAATTGAAAATTAAAATAAAAAGTAAAACATATTTAGCGAAAGAAGCGGTATTAATGTGGGACGAAACGAGTATAAAATCCGGACTTGAATATAATTTGAAAGAAGATTATATTGAAGGATATCACGATTTGAGCACTTACGGCGTACGTGAATCGCGGATGGCAAAATCGGTATTAGTATTTATGATTACCGGATTAACTCATGATTGGAAGCAGCCATTAATATTCTTTCCCACATATGGTACAGTACCTGGCGATATATTAAAAAATATTATTGTTGACGTTTTACAAATGACTGAAGTTGTAGGTTTTAAAGTTCGGCACATGATTTGTGATCAAGCAGCTTGTAATCAAAAAGCGATTTCCATGTGGACCTAAACCTTATAAGAAATTGCTTAAACTTGATCTACAAGTGGACCTAAACCTTATAAGAAATTGCTTAAACTTGAACGTTAACTATTTGTTGTAAATATAATTTTATTTAAATTTCTTTTCATTTCTACGTTTAATGAGTTTTATCATTTAGCAGAAAAAAATTCTTCGGATACCAGCGTAATTGACAAAATAATAGTATAATAATCATATTAATTTTTTATAACTATTTTATTTAATTGTAAGGCGTGCTACACTTATATTTAATACTCAATATCGAATTTAATATGATTATTTTACTCTATACTTCATCATAAAGAAGGCGAACAAATTACAGTTTTTCATCAGAAACAATTTTTTAAATATATCATCATGGGTATATTTAAAAACATTGTGAATATTAAAATAGGTACTTTTAGAGTTTTGTATGATCAAGTATACACATTGGTGGAGGTGGAAAAGGTTAAAGGAGCCTGGAGGAAGGGAGAAAGCTCCCGTGTTTATGTAGGGCTACTGGCGACGAACACCACGGTTTTATTTAGAATATTTATATAAAAAGATTATTGAATAATTCTATATAATTTATACATGTCGTGAGATTATATACAAGTATTTTAAAATTCTATTATATAGTAAATTCTAAATAAAATGAAAATAATGTCCAATGTACCTTGAATAGTACCTCTAGAGGGGTCTGGAAAACTATTCAAAATAGTAATAATTTAATATTTTTATTTAAGCTTAAAAAAGATATAATTTATATTGTAACTACAATAAAAAAAATAAACTGGGGCGGATTTGAACCTGCCTAAAAAAATCAGGAGTCAGATACGTTATCCACAGGATAATCGCTGCCGATTAGTGTTGAATAATGGATCTAATATACAAAATTGCTCCCCCATTTGTATATAAAGTTTGTAGTTTAAGTATAATTTTTCTTGCTATATGTTTTTGACCGATTTCATCTCAAATCATGCGGGCCGACAGCACCTATCTCTCCGAATCAGCTCAAATTATAGTATATTATTCTACTCGGAAAATAAGCGTAAACGTATTTTTTGATTTTTCGATAGCATCAAAATTGCATGTGTTATGCTTTTTTCAAAAATGACTCCTCAAATTTCGTTTCTCAAAAATCGAAAACTTTTTTCTTTTTAAATCGTTCTAATTCGTCTTTTTATGGATATTTGAAAATAATTCTGTACATATTCGATGCTGTTGATGATACTCTTTCGATCTGCCAAGTTCAAAAATTTTTTTACAAAAAATCAAGGATGATATGGCATTTTTTATAAACAATGAAAAATGCTTTTTTCTCAAAAAAGCCATCTTTTTTTACTCATTTTTTTATAGATAGCTAGTCTCAATACCTATATGGTCATATACATGACATTTGGAATATTTTTGTTTTTTAAGAGATATAAACGAAATAAGAAAAAAATTTTATGTTCCCCCATAGCACTGTCGTGCAAGAAAAAATCCTATGTATTTTTCCCTTTTTTATGATTTTTAGACATTTTATTACTTTTTCTAACTTTCCTGCTAACACGATTCTTTGAGTTGATTTTCTTCTTCTACTGTTTCTCTTTATTTAACAATTTTGTTAAAGAATGAAGAGCAGTTCGACCTGTATAAGATTTTTTCTTTTTACCTACATTTACTTTCCATACATGGGTTTTCTGAATGCCGTTATATTTAGGAGCCTTAAGCCACTCTTTTATTTTATTTTGTCTAAAAACTTCAATATCTTCTTTTGGTAGTAAGATTAGTTTAATATTATTAGTATAAGATTGAACTTTTGTTACAAAAGCATTGGCATCTTGTATTGATTCAATATGACTGTTCTGAAGATTATGTCTAGTTGCATAGTGTTTGACTAGTCCGCCAACACCATCACATGCACCTTTCCCGTGACCTGTAGCTGAAAACAACCATTTTTTATTGATGGAAGCATATTTCATTTCATACAATTGAAATCAATTTTTAAAGTGGCTTGCTGCTCCATCTGTTATAATCGATATTTGATCTATTAAATCGGTTGAATCATTTTTCATCGAATATAACGGCATTCAGAAAACCCATGTATGGAAAGTAAATGTAGGTAGAAAGAAAAAATCTTATACAGGTCGAACTGCTCTTCGTTCTTTAACAAAATTGTTAAATAAAGATAAACAGAAGAAGAAGAAAATCAACTCAAAGAATCGTGTTAGCAGGAAAGTTAGAAAAAGCAATAAAATGTCTAAAAATCATAAAAAAGGGAAAAATACATAGGATTTTTTCTTGCACGACAGTGCTATGGGGGAACATAAAATTTTTTTCTTATTTCGTTTACATCTCTTAAAAAACAAAAATATTCCAAATGTCATGTATATGACCATATAGGTATTGAGACTAGCTATCTATAAAAAAAGATTGAGTTAAAAAAAAGATGGCTTTTTTGAGAAAAAAGCATTTTTCATTGTTTATAAAAAATGCCATATTATCCTTGATTTTTTGTAAAAAATTTTTGAACTTGGCAGATCGAAAGAGTATTACCAACAGCATCGAATATGTACAGAATTATTTTCAAATATCCATAAAAAGACGAATTAGAACGATTTAAAAAAAAAAGGTTTTCGATTTTTGAGAAACGAAATTTGAGGAGTCATTTTTGAAAAAAGCATAACACATGCAATTTTGATTTGACTATCGAAAAATCAAAAAATACGTATACGCTTATTTTCCGAGTAGAATAATATACTATAATTTGAGCTGATTCGGAGAGATAGGTGCTGTCGGCCTGCATGATTTGAGATGAAATCGGTCTTTTAGGTTTTCTACATATTTCTCAAGTATTGCAAACGATAACTTACATGTTTCCAGTGTACTGCTTTTAAATACATACTTTTATCGATATTGCGGGTATGTTATCGGCCGAGCGTTATCCTGTTACCTACATTCTACATGACGTTTGGAAATATTTGGAAATCGACTGTCGCACTGCGCGTAGTCGGGGTGCTTACTAGCCTTTGGGGTGCCTCACTTTGTTTCCCAGCACTGCGCTTCTATTAAGGTCTAAGGCAAAGAAGATAGACCTTAATAGAAGCGCAAAGCCTTATGGGCGATTGAGGCACCCCAACGGCTAGTAAGCACCCCGACCACGCGCAGCGGGACAGTCGATTTCCAAATGTTTCCAAGCGTTATATAGGTAACAGGATATCTCTCGGCCGATAACATACCGGCAATATCGATAAAAGTATGTATTTAAAAACAGTACATTGGAAACATGTCAGTTATCGTTTGCAATACTTGAGAAATATGTAGAGAATCTAATAACATATATAATTATACTTAAAACTCAAAACCTTATCTACAAATAGGGGAGCAATTTATATATTAGATCTATAGTTCAGCATTCGTCGGCAGCGATTGTCCTGTGGATAACGTATCTAACTTTTTTTAATTTATAAATTTATATAAAAATATTATTGAATAATTCTATTAATTTTACATGTCGTGACATTATAAACAAGTATTTTAAAATTTTTTTATATAGTAATTTCTAAGTAAAATGAAAAGAATCCCCACCGCACCTTGGATAGTACCTCTAGGGTGGTCTGGAGAACTATTAAAAATAGTAATAATTTAATATTTTTATTTAAGTTTAAAAAAATATAATTTATTTTTTAACTACAATAAAATAAATAAAAAAAATGAGACGGATTTGATTTTATATACAAAATCAGGAGTCAGATACGTTATCGACAGGACCACCGATGCTGTCGAGTGTTGAATAATAGATCTAATATATAAATTGCGAACCCATTTGTAGATAAGATTTGTAGTTTAAGTATAATTTATTTTGCTATATGTTTTTAGGTTCTCTACATATTTCTCAAGTATTGCAAACGATAACATGTTTCCAATGTACTGTTTTTAAATACACACTTTTATCGATATTGCCGGTATGTTATCGATCGAGCGTTATCCTGTTACCTACATGACGTTTGGAAATATTTGGAAATCGATTGTCGCGCTGCGCGTGGTTGGGATGCTTACTAGCCCTTGGGGCGCCTCACTTTGTTTTACAGCTTTGCGCTTCTATTAAGGTCTATCTTCTTTGCTTAAGAGCGAACTTTACCATTGTGACCTTCACCTCGCGTTGTAGTTTTCGTTATACATTTAAAATTTACGTGTTAACATTTAAGTCGAAGATGATAATGATTTATTATCATGTAAAGAATTGCAGACGATAGGTTTTTTGGTTATAAATAGCTTAAAAAGTTTTTTATCATGAAATATTATTATAATTGACCAATGAAAAACTGTAAAAATTACAGTCATCTTACCGTTTTCTAGCCCTCACCTCGTGCCGTATTTTTCGTTATTCTATGAAATATTGCCTAAATATATAGATTTTAATTTTTATTAACATTTATTATTATGGCAAGAAGAGGGGACAACCGCGTATTTGCACTATAAATTCTCACAAATTTTTATTTTTATGGTATAAATTTTGGAGGTTAGGTTGACTCTCTACCAATCAGCGTTGGCTACGACCTCCCGTTAATCGACCAATGAAATACGGCCGCAATCTTCAAACCGAATTTAAATTGTTTAAAATATTTCTGCTTTTTACGCAACTTTATAATGAAATAAAAAATTTGTACTTGCTATTCTCGTTAATATTTACTATATTATCTTGGTTCTCAACTTCTTTTAGTACATCTCTACTTTTTAATAATTGAAAATTTTCTGTTGGAATAGCATTATTTAAAAGTTTGCGGACTCGTTTAGGGGAGTAATTTTCGCAATTCTGTAAATAAGCTGGTTTTGGCTTATAATAACTTCGTAAAAAGTGAATCGAGCAGATCCGAAGTGTAAAATATATTTTTTAATATTGTTACTATTGGCTTTTAGATTTACTTCCAAAGTAGACGTTTTTAAGTTTACTTCCTTGTTGCATGCTGCAATCCACCTCTCACGAATTTCTATATTTTTCGGAAACGTAAAGAACTGTAGATTCTTTTCTTTAGCGTGCTCGCTCCGATTTCTGCACCCAATAACACTAGATGCTGGTATGTTTTAGTAAAATAACCAATTTACAACAAAACGAAAGTTTTGTTTATATATTCAATATGGCGCCCGCTTGGCCCAAGACCACGTGATGCGCAGAACGTGTTGAATTTCGACCCGTCTACCGAGCACACCTTGTTTTCCTTACACCATGAGATGATAGAGTACTAGACGCTCTTCGATACAACCTTGTTGCTTCACCATAAGTGAGAATCCACATAAGCGCAATCCCGTGCTGTACTGTGCCGTGCTGTACTGTGCCGTCCGATTTTAGAACGGAGAAGTCTGTCTACATCTACATCTATGATTATTCAATTAATATTTCATTATAAATAACTATCATATAGATTATTTAATAAACGAACACTTTTTATGAAAGAACAAGACATAAAATATCTATGGTCTTTGAATTAATATTTTAAAAGTATTGTTTAGTTTCTTTACTAAATTAATGATTTTAATAAAATATTAATACAAAAACGTTATCAAGTAAGGTAATGAAAAAAATTGAATTATGATATTATTACTTGAATAATGTGGTTAAAAACTAATAAAGTAATGATAATTATTTTTATAATAAAATAATTATAGGTTTATTAATTGAGATTTCTAATAAAATAATATTTAAATAAAATTAATTCTTGCAATACACAGTTTATATCACTTTGTATATAGTATATAGATCTTTCTTATGTATACATATATATGTACGTACAAAAGTAAAAAGAACAAAACGTATAAACATTCAATATAAATTATACGCATTATTCTACATAATAGTATCATCAACTCAAATTTTTTCATTACCTTACTTTATAACGTTGTTGTTTTAATATTTTCTTAAAATCTTTAATTTATTAAAGAATCTAAATAATACTTTAAATAATTATTCAAAGACAATAGATACAGATATAGATAGATTTGTTCTAAAATCGGACCGCATAACACAGCACAGCACAGCACAATAACAGCACGGGATTGCGCTTATCTGGACTCTCATTAAACGAGCCCTTACCTCCTGAAGTATGTTTCGAATAGGTAATTATTTGTAGTACATTATTCTAACTAATCATATTCCTTACCATAAATCAAACACACGCAAAGTTTGTCTGTTAGTTATAATTATATTGTTGTACAATGAATCATACTACGAGTACTACAATACTGTACTAAACTATAGACTATAGTGTATAAATCAGATAAAATTTGGATGCAATTGGTAAAGTATACCTAATTTTTTAGATTCTTGCGAAGATACAAAAAAAAACCTTTCTCTATATACAATAGTAAAATTGTGTTTTAACATTATCTTAAGCTTATTCCATCGTTGATAACTCATGAATACATTTGTTCACATCAATATTTAATTTATTTTATTTATTATCAATCGGCAAAACAACCCTTTTAATATGTTAAAAATATTTTAAAAACATTAAAGTTTATACAAAAATTTCACTTTACAGTTAAATGTTTTCTTTTTTTTCTCTATTTATCTTATTAAAAGTAAAAAGTAGAGGTTGGCGAGTGGCGCGAGCAGGGCGGAACACCCCTAGTATATACAATATATACATGTACATATGTCAACATATTAAAAAGCAATAGATTTGTCATTTTTATTTTTCACCCCAGTATTAAATAGAATAAATAATTTCATATTGGAACATTCTTTAAAGTTTGAAGAAGCTAAGTGCCAATGAATTGGCAGCGGTTTTTAAGCTTACTGTAAAAATTTCAAATAAATTAGGAACTTTTTCGTAAAGATATGGTAGTATAAAGAA
This sequence comes from Gastracanthus pulcherrimus, assembly GCA_949152435.1. Lineage (NCBI taxonomy): Eukaryota > Metazoa > Arthropoda > Insecta > Hymenoptera > Pteromalidae > Gastracanthus > Gastracanthus pulcherrimus. The sequence goes on from OX424576.1 coordinate 55,678,234, forward strand.
ATAAAATGAATTTTTATGTGCAAAACAAAAATAAATCATAAGAAAAACTTGACGATTTTTTACAATATATTTCATAAACTTTATCTGAAGTCGCTGTAAAAATTTCAAACAGTGTAAGCATTCTTAGGAAAAAGTATGGTAGTTAACAGAAAATTCATATATTCACATAAACCGAATAGAAAAAATTTCAAACAATTTTTTTTTGTTAATGAGCTTTCTAAATGACTTAAAATTTTAGCAGTGTTTAGTTACCATTTTTATTAACAATTACAATTTGTTTTAGCTCTTTGCCTTCATTTTACTTTAGGCGCTCGAACTTCCTTAAATAAAAAATTAAGATTATCCATTGTGTACCCTAGTGGGAATAATTTGTCTGCCTAACTCTACCTAAGTCTGCCAAAATCTACTTAACTCTACCTAACTCTGCTAAATTCTGCACAGGTCTGCAAAACTGGCTAATTCATGGATTTCGAACATTTGGCAGAGTTTGACAGAGTTTATACGAGTTTGGCAGAGTTTAGCAGAGTTAGGCAGCGTTAGGCGGAAATAATTTTTTTTTAATATCAGATTTTTTAATAATAATTCGCAGAGTTTAGCAGACTTATGCAGAGTTAGGCAGAGTTTGAGAGACTTTGTTTGATAGATTTACGCAGAGCTTGACAGATTTACGCAGAGTTTGACAGACTTATGCAGAGTTTGACAGACTTACGCAGATTTATGCAGAGAATACTTTGATGGAGTTTTTAAAATAATTTTTTAATAGTCTATAAAACTCGAGCTAACTCTACTAAACTCTGCGTAAGTCAGTCAAACTCTGCCGAACTCTACCAAATTCTGCAAAATGTCCGAAATCCATGAATTATCAGAGATTAGCAGACTTGAGCAGAGTTTGCCCTGCTGAAAATCATCACATGCTAAAACGCGTACAGAGGCCCGTGCAAAAACATGTGCAGAGTCACATATAAAAGCATGTGTCAAATCACGTATCGTAACACATATAAAAGCACGGGCCAAATCATGTGCAGGAACATGTAAAAAAGCATGTGATGAAATCAACCCATTTAATCACGTGTTTCACACGTACTTCAGCATATGCTCCAGCATGTGATTCATTCAGCATGTGTTCCAGCATGTGCTTCATTGAGCATGTGCTTCATTGAGCATGTGCTCCAGAATGTGCTTCAGAACGAGAGAAAATAAATATAACATTTTTAAAAAATTGCCCTGACCGGGGCTCGAACCAGCGATCTTACAATTAGTAGGCGCTTATCTTGACCACTCTGCTCATTAGACTCTAGTATTTCGTTAACGTATAAGCAATATATAAGCCGTAATAGAAACAATATATTGTTGTTATATGATATATGAAAAATAGATTTTGATAAGACAACAACAACAAGCAACATTTTTTATTATTTAGCAATCAAGGGGATATGAAATACCAACCCGATATCTACCTTACCGGCTTTTTACTTTTTTAATCTCACCCTTGTGTTCGTACTTTGTGATTGTAACTTTAAAATAGTTGTAATGTTCAACAAACAAATAATTTGTTTGTTGGATAAAATATATTTAAATTTATTAAAAAAACAAGAATACAAAAACAACAAGTAATATATATATAGAATTTATTGTCACCTAAAAATATTTAACCATTCGTTTTTAATTTTTCGCTGGCTTAGGTGCGCTTAAGATTTTTCAGTGCATTTTTTAGGGGGACATGAAAGGCAAGAGAAGATATCTATGTTATCGACTCAATTTTTAATTTCATTAAATATTTTTTTAAAAGTTTTATGCTTCGCTCAATAAGAAAATAATTCAGGCGCGCATTGACGCCTTGAAGGAGATTTGAAGCTCCCTTTGAAGCCCCCTTTGAAGCCAGATCCCCCTTCCGTCGCTGCGGAGACTCGTCGCATCGCACTGGAATCGCTTTCTCATCTGTATCGTCGGCTTTCTCGTGATCCGAAGCTTACCCAAGCGTACGTTGAATTCATGAAAACTTATGAGAGGTTAGGTCACATGTCGCAGGTTCCTTCGTCGGAGATCCATCGATCTGATGCTTGGTATTTGCCTTATCATGCAGTGGTGCAGGAGGACGCATCAAAGTGGAAGTTGCGGGTTGTGTTCGACGCCTCTCGTCGTACGCGAGACGGACATTCGATGAATGCTTCTTTGTTCACAGGGGCTCCGTTGCAGAGTGACCTCTCCTTGATTCTGTTGAATTGGCCTAAGTATCGCTTCGCTTTCACTGCTGACATAGTCAAGATGTTTCGACAGATTCGGGTGAGGCCGGAAGATCAGGACTATCAGAGGATCGTCTGGGCGCCCGATGCTGCATCTGAACCAGTTGATTTTCGCCTGACTATGGTCACTTATGGGATGGCTTGTGCTCCTTATTTAGCGATTCGCACTCTCTCGCAGTTAGTTGAGGATGAAGGGAATCGGTTTCCACTCGGAGCTCGTTGTCTTCAGTCAGAGACGTATGTCGATGACACATTTGCAGGAGTGGATGATTTGTCGACTGCAATCCAGAAGAGGGTCGGGCTTACCGAGCTCTTAGCTTCTGCTGGGATCGAGTTGGACAAGTGGGCTGCAAATCATCCGGAATTGCTGCAGACTCGGTACGGCAGATCACTGAGATGCAGTTCGATAAGGATGAGTCAGTCAAGGCTCTAGGGGTACATTGGGTCCCATCGCAAGATGCATTTCGGTTCAATGTGTCTAGTGGTGAGAATTTGGCTGCTGCTCACACGAAAAGGTCCGTCCTCTAATATTGCGCGTTTATTCGATCCGTTAGGTTGGATTGTTCCAATGATATGTGGATCTTGAAGTGCGAATGGGATTCATCACTGCCAGCTGAGATCAGTGAGCGCTGGTATGATTATTGCAAGAGTTTATCTGCATTGCCTTCTCTGTCCATCGAATGTTGGTTAGGGGGTACAGCTGATTGTTCTTATCAGATACATGGATTTGCCGATGCTTCTTCTCGAGCTTATGCCGCAGTGGTATATCTGCGAATTGACGAGGGTAATGGAAATTGCCGGATGTCGTTATTGTCGGCAAAATCCAAGGTAGTTCCCGTGAAAACGTCGAGCATTCCTAATTTGGAGTTGTGTGGCGCTGCTCTTCTCGCAAAACTCATCCTGCATGTGACTAGTTTGGATTTTCTACAGGGTTATCCAATTTTTACCTGGTCTGATAGTCAGATCGTTCTTATGTGGCTTCGTAAGCACCCGTGATATTGGAAGACCTTTGTAGCCAACCGAGTATCCTTGATACAAACTACGTTGCCGTCGGCCACGTGGGCTCACGTTCCAACGAAGGAGAATCCGGCGGACTTGGCGACGCGAGGGGTTCATCCGGGAGAGTTGGCTGATAGCGCTCTCTGGTGGCAGGGTCCGGCGTGGCTAACCATGCCTCCGGCAGAGTGGCCTCGGCCGGCTGACCCGATCAGAGCTCATCACGTTCGTCCACGTTTTGAAGAAGCCGAGATATTGACTCGTTTTTCCTCCTTGACAGCACTTGTTCGCTTCGTGGCTTTCTGCAGACGTCCTCTTATCCGTTTACGGACCAAGAGAAGGTTGACAGAAGACGATTCGCCGCAATTCTTGACCACTTCTGAGCTCTCTGAAGCTCGAGTAACGGTTATTCATTTAGCTCAAGCAGGTGTCTTTGCGGAAGAGATTAGGCTGCTGCCATCCGGGAAGAGATCGCTGAACGGCAATCGGTTCAGCAGCTTAAATCCATTTGTGAGCAAGGTGGATGGACTCTTGCATGTGGGAGGTCGATTGGCTCATTCTAATCTCTCTTTTGACCGAAAGCATCCCCCGATCTTGCCGCAACACTCTGCCCTTAGACTGTTGTTCGTGCGGCACGCTCATCATCAGTGTCTTCACGGTGGTCCCACTTTAACATCGAGCATTTTAATGTCTCAGGTGTGGATCCTAGGTAGAAATCGACTAGTTAAGTCAACAATTCACGCATGCATGCCTTGTCAACGTGCTAAGCCTCACTCAGCTGAACAACTTATGGGTGAGCTTCCCGCTAATCGAGTGACAAAGGGTAGAGCTTTCTCTACGTCAGGACTCGATTACGCGGGCCCGTTCCAAGTTCGTATGGCAAAGGGTCGAGGGAATCGTTCTTATAAGGGATATATCGGTTTGTTCGTCTGCTTCGCTACTCGAGTTATTCATCTAGAGCTCGTTAGCGACCTTACTTCGACATCGTTCGTCTGTGCGTATCGTCGCTTCGTAGGGAGACGAGGCATTTGCCGTAATCTCTTCAGCGACAACGCTATAGACCTATATTTACCTATATATACACTCATATATACACTCATGTCAACATATATATATATATATATATATATATATATATATATATATATATATATATATATATATATCTATATACCTATATATATAAAATAAAAAAAATACCTAATCACTTTTTTCTATCTTGTAACAAAATAAAAATAATTAATGAGTTTTAAAACAACTCTTCTAAGTGTATGGTTGCCGCATCAGAAAAAAGTTGCTTCAGCCCCGCTTAATATGCCAGAAAAGCGCAAAAATCAATATATGCGTTACAAAAAATATGGTGCGCACCAAGGGGTGAGTGTGATTTTTGATCTCGTGTGGTTACACAAGATACTATTTTTCACCCGCCGGCCGGCAAACAGCTGCTTTGCGCCCGCTTTAGAGGCATGAAAAAACGCGAAAATCGTGCGTATGACAAAATATATTTAATCAAAATTGAAATTGAATGAAAATAATGGGTCCCTGTAATTGTCGGTAACTATTGAAGTTTCCCATCACCCAGACTCTACGTTTTCTATTGTCTAAATATAATTATGGAAGAAACGATACGCCATATGCCCTTTCTCTATCAATAAATAAGAATCAAAAATTTTTTCAAGTAATTCTATTAATTTTATCACTATGAACTTTGAGTTCCCCTTTATAAGCAACCGTATTTGATATCTGAAACGTAAACCTCGTAGCGATTAAGTAAATGGAATTGCTTGGAAAAATTTTGGTTATTCTAAAATAGTATATCGCTTGCTTTTGATGTCCCCCTAAAAAATACACTGAAAAATCTTAAGCGCACCTAAGCCAGCGAAAAATTATAAACAAATAGTTAAAAAATTTTAGAAAAAATAAATTCTATATCATATGTTACTTGTTGTTTTTGTATTCTTGTCTTTTAATAAATTTAAATATATTTTATCAAACAAACAAATTATTTGTAAAATACGTATAAAGAATGGTTCTTGAATGGCTATAATGGAAATATTTGTTTGTTGAGCATTACAATTATTTTAAAGTTACAATCTCAAAGTACAGAACAAACGTGAAATTAAAAAATTAAAAAGTCGGTAAGATAGAAATCGGGTTGGTATTTCATATCCCCTTGATTGCTAAATAATAAAAAATGTTGTTCAAAGCTTATAATTAATTAAATAAGTAAATAAATAATTTAGAATAATGGGATGAGTGAGGAGAGGTTTGATAAATAAAACACAATTTATTTCGCGGGAAATAGATAACTTGCCTAGGCATAAAAACTCTCACGGACTAGAGAGGAAAGCCGGGACAAGCGAACACTTTATTGCGAACAAATGAGGAAATTATACAATAAAAAGAGATTTTAATAGGCTAAAAGAAGAAAGAGAAGTTAAAAGCGCTTAACCTTAGAAGACGCCGCGAGGTTTCTGTATACGCACGCTTGAGAGCTCTCTTACCTTAATCACGAGCACGAGTAACGACGTGGACGGCGCGACGCAAGGCCCTGGCCGCACGCCGACTGGGATCACCTTCCTAAGCCGCAGGGCGCCTCGACGTCTCGAGGGAACAAACACCTGGGCCACGGGCAGAACACAGGGCTCTGCCGCATTAGTGAAGGCCCTGGGAGACGGCACGTCGAGAAAGCTCGCGCATGGCCAAACTCCCCAAATCACACTAAACAAACTCACGCTTCGCACACACACACACACATACTCTCACACACACACACAACCCGAAGCAATAATCACGCTCGCTGTCGACTTACGAGGGTAGTTCAATAAGTCTTTAGAATGACCGACAGATGGCGCGCGAATCGCTCCAAATCATCTGTTTTCAGTCAGCACCACTCCCGACTAGATATATGGTGCAGTCACAGTCCACATCTTCTGAGTTTACGTGTTTTTATAACCAATTGAAAAAAAAAATTGCTTGTTAAGAAAAGTGGAAAAAAACGAGTTCAGAGCGGTAATTAAACATTTTCATTTAAAGGGTTTAACTCCATATGAGATAATAAATGAATTGGACTCAGTTCATGGCACATCTGCCCCTGCCTTAGCAACGGTTTATAACTGGGTAAATGAATTTAAGCGTGGTCGTACATCAATAAGTGACGAACCACGTTCAGGAAGGCCCGTAGAAGCAACTACTCCCGAAATCATCAATAAAATCCACGATATGGTGTTGAAGGGTAGAAGATTAAAAGTGCGTGAGTTAGCTGAGGCCACAAGGATATCTATAGGTGCAGTTGTTTCAATTCTACATGAAAAATTAGGCATGAAAAAGCTATCGGCAAGATGGGTGCCGCGTTTGCTCTCAGCTGAGAATAAACGCAATAGAGTGGTCGCCTCTGAGGCTCTTTTGGCGCGCATAAGTCGGAATCCTGAGGAATTTTTTTGTCGATTTGTGACTGTGGATGAAACATGGATACACCACTACACTCCTGAGACAAAGGAACAATCCAAACAGTGGATTTCCACAGGCGAACCAGCTCCAAAGAAGGCAAAGACCGTAAAGTCAGCTGGTAAGGTTATGGCTACAGTTTTTTGGGATGCACGTGGAATTATACTTATTGACTACTTGGAAAAGGGTAAAACAATTACTGGTGAGTATTATGCATCATTATTAGAGCAGCTGAAAGAAGAAACTTAAAAAAACGACCACATTTGGCGAGAAAAAAAATTCTCTTTCATCACGACAACGCCCGAGTTCACACATGCTTCGTTTCAATGGCTAAAATTGAAGAACTAAAATTCGAATTGGTCGAACACCCACCGTATTCACCAGATTTAGCCCCCAGTGACTTTTTCTTATTTCCAAACTTGAAAAAATGGCTCGGTGGACAGAGATTTACGGACAACGAAGACGTCATTGCCTCTGTAAGTACTTATTTTGAGGAACTTCCGAAAACGCACTTTTCTGAAGGATTAAAAAAACTTAAAAAGCGATTGACCAAGTGTATAGAGCTCCAAGGAGATTATGTTGAAAAATAAAAAAAAATTTACCCAAAAAAAATTGTTTTTATACTTTATTCTAAAGACTTATTGAACTGCCCTCGTATAATAACGCGAGACGACCGTTCTGATAAGAACATACGTGTCGTCTCGATATCGCAACGGAAATTTGTTTTAGAGAAAACGTCGAACGATGACGGGTGCAAGCACTAAACTCGACCGGTCCTTTCGAGCGCGCATTCGTTCAGCTGATAGCGTCGCGGCAGCCTGCGAATTACGGCGCGAGAATTCAAATTCACTTTAGAAGTACTAATAATCCGAACATTCCGCCCGCCTTCGTCCGACGGACGAATCCTAATACGCTAATTTAAGTGTTTTTACCACCCTCATCCAAATGCAGTGGACAAAGACGAGCAATGTGGCGACGGAGCGAGGTGGAAGCGGTCTTCACCGTAGCCACTCGTACAAGACCGTCTGGGCCAGGGTGGACGGCAATGATCCGACCCAAAGGCCATTTCGACGATCATCCTTAACTAAAACTAGCCTACCTACACAGAAATTCTCACTAGGTTCTTTCCACTTTTCCCGCTCTTGCAAGTGGAGGAGATATTCTGACGACCAGTGCTTCCAGAACTGGTTCCTAATACGTTGAAGTAATTGAAACCTAGTCAATCGATTTTGTAGCAAATTCGGAAGATCGTTATCTGGCAATAACGCTGAGACGCTTCCATTGTGGAAATGAAACGGCGTTAACGCATGAAGATCATCCACGTCCGAATTAAGAGCACCTAATGGGCGAGAGTTAAGGCAAACCTCGATTTCCACAAGAACAGTGGACAACTCCTCAAAGGTGAGAGTGTGCTCACCCACCACTCGCTTCAAATGATGCTTAACCGACTTAAGTCCGGATTTCCACAATCCTCCATAATGGGGTGCGCTTGGTGGGATAAAGGTCCAATCTGTACCATCGTTGGCAAGAATAGAGGCAGCCTGGTGGTAAAATTCAGAGACGCGATGAAACATGGCCTTGATCTCTGTGTCTGCTCCGTGGAAATTGGTGGCATTATCGCTATAGAGCCTTTGGCAAATGCCCCGTCTACCTACAAATCGACGATACGCGCAAATAAATAAAGCTGTAGTTAAATCACTAACAAGCTCGAGATGAATCGCTCGCGTGGAGAAGCAAACAAACACGACTATGTAGTCCTTATACGACTTGTGTCCTCGCTCTTTCGTGGTGCGCACCTGGATCGGCCCAGCATAATCAAGACCAGATATACCAAAGGGGCGTCCAGAATTCACCCGATCGACAGGAAGATCGCCCATCAACTGCTGAGCGGATTGCGGCTTAACACGCTGATACGTTATGCATTTTTGAAACGTGGACTTAACGAAACGATTTCTTCCTAATATCCAAACCTGCTGCATCAAAATGCTAGATGCCAGCGTAGGCCCACCGTGCAGACAGAGTTGATGTGCGTAACGAACGAACAAAATGCTAAGGGAGGAATTTTGCTGTAAGATCGGAGGATGTTTGCGGTCGAAGGAGAGATTGGAATGCGACAGTCGGCCTCCTACGCGTAAAATGTCATTGTTACATAAAAACGAATTTAATTTGCTGAGCCTACCACGCTTCGGCAAACTCTTTCCTGCTTTCAACATCTCGATCTCCTCGGCGAAACTACTTGCTTGTGATAAGCGGATGACGATGAGTCTAGCCTCAGATAACTCCATGGATGAAAGAAAAGGGGGAAGCAAGTCTACGCCTTGTTTGCGCCTACGCAGATTAAGCAGTGGACGTCTACATAACGCGACTACACGAGTCAATCGAGTCAAAGACGAGAAATTGGTGAGCAGTTCCGATCCAACAGGCCGTGCCTGTGCGTGAAGAGTTAGCTGACTCTCTACTGACTGCGGCCACAGCTCCGCTGGTTGAGAAAGCCAGTGAGGCCCACGCCACCAGAGATCATTCTGCGCCAGATCAGCTGGCTAAGAGCCTCAGGTTGCTAGACGTTGGATCGTAGAGTAAGCTGCGTTCTCGAGCGAGCAGTCCCTGCAGTACTAGCGCCAAGCCCCAACAAATCTACACTGGTGCGTTGCTTAGTCAATCCTAAAAGTTGCACGATCGACTCGGACACAAACGACGACTCCGAACCCTGATCTAAAAGCGCTCGAACATGGGTACTATTGCCACTCGGGCCTATTACCTGTATTCGTGCTGTGGCAAGAAGGACCTTCCTATCCGAAACTGGAATGTTAGTTGCATGCATAATTACAACAGGAAGATTCGCAGACAACCTATCTCCTTGAGAACTACGAGGACCGTTCGGGTTTTGCTGCAAAAACTGCGAATTCCCCTGAGGTTTCAAATGAAGAAGCGGGTGATGCTTGCCTTGGCAGACAGAACAACGACCAGAGGAAGGGCAGGCGTTAACTATGTGCTGTCCCAGACAGTTAAAACAAGCCTGCAAACGCTTAACCACAGCAAACCGCTCATGAGAATTTTTATCCCTAAGCTTGAAGCATTTAGCGAGAGGATGGGCGCCAGAACAGAGAGGGTACTTAATAGGTCCCGATTTAGAGGAACGAGAAACGCTAGCGTGAAAAACCTTACGAGCTTGAGGCCCTGCAGTAGGTGTTGAAGCCGGCCTCTTCTCTGCTCTACGCTCAGAAGCTATCATGGTAAGAGTCTGAGTTCTTTTTTCCAGAAACTTAATAAGATCCGAAAACCTTGGGAGTGAGTTAGAAGAGCCTTCTGACGGACTCTCGCCTGACTCGATCTGCAAATCTTTCTTGCTAAGCTCAGCCTCCCAAAGCTTTCGTGATTCTGGATCCAAGCGCTCAGATAGAACGAAGACAAGCCAAACATCCCAATGCTCAACGGGTAATTTCATATTTGATAAAGCTCGAATGATACGCTGAGCTTCGTCGACAAAGGAGCGCAGCTCAGAAGCTAACTCTTTTTTCAAATGAGAAATCTTTTCTATTAAAAAAAGGTTGTTTCTTTTATATCCCCCAATTCTTAAACCCTGAAATCTTTTTTTTTTGCAATAAATAAATGCGAAATATTGAAGTGTTATGGAAAGACATTCAAAACTCCAGACATATTTCAATTGAGTAATTTAATTATTTACAATGAGAATCCTCACATTTTCGGTATCAATTCAAAACTTCAATATACATACTTCTAGATATATGAAAATTGAATAGTCAAAAAAGCCCTTTAACATTAATTCGAAGGAGCTTAAAGTAAAATTCATGATTACGGACGCGTTGCGGAAAGACATTTCTCGGCGTTTCGTGCTTATTTAAATAAAGTTAAATTTAGGTAGAAAATGTAGTAAATTGTATGCAGTTTTATAATTTCAAGGATAGATTAACACGTAAAGTATGTAGAATTGGCAATTAATACATTAAAGCGTCGGACACGATATTGTCAATTTTTTACTTTCACCCATACACATGATGGTCGAAGATTATAACAACTATTTTTTACAATAAATGAAAATTGTTTTTAGGTTATAAAAGAAAAATTCTTTTGACTCTGAAATTTTAAAGTTTCTGTAAATTACAGAAAACAATGTTTATTTAATTATTTTCACGTTATTTAACAGACAAAATACTAATATTAATTTACCTAAGAATATAAGTTGCATCTGCTAACTTCATTTTTAATTTTATGTAAAAACAATATTATGGTTGGTAAATATAAGTTAATATTTTCACTTAAAACGTGACTAAAATTCACTAAAATAAGAAATTATTATGTTTAAATCAAATCAAATAATAAAAAAAAACATTATTTTTAAGTAGCACTTGTAGTAACAAATATTTGTTTATAATTTGATGTATGATACTTCTATTCTATGTTTCATACGCATGATATCTATATTTTACGTATGTATGTAAGAAACCTCAAATCGGTGTATAAAATACAACCCTGGCTCCACCTCAGCTCCGACAGGTCCTTATTTATTTTCTCTTCTGTAATGATAGTTTTAAAAGAAATGTAATTGGTTAAATTTCTAAGAGATACAATGAGTATAGAGAATTAAAAATAAAATATTGTTGCAGTTCAACGGAAGCACTCACAGGGGCGAAAGTCATCGGAGTTGTGGTGGAGTCGGTCGAAACTTGGCAGCTGCTCTTGTGAATCTTGGAATGACCGATACGAAACTACTGAGTGTAATTGGTGATGATGAAGCTGGATCAGCGGTCATCCAAAGTCTTGGACCTGCAGCCTCGACTGTTCTAACTTTACCTGACATTGGCACTGCCAGGTTGATATTATTCTTCGATTACTATATTTTTAAATTATCATTTTTATTTGGTTATTCATTATTAATGGGTATAATAATGCACATTCAAGTTTTCTTATATTTTCACAAGACTTTATCAAGTTTAATCCAAACGAAAATATAAAATAAATACCAAATTTTCTTTCGAAAAGAGCTTTAAAAAATTAAATTTAAATTTTTCAAAATCGCATTTCTTTCTTAAAATAGTTTTAAAATATTTGTTTAATATTTGTTTATATAAATTCGAGCAGAAGAATATGGACTAATTAATAAAAGTGTACTGATTAAATATCAATTGGTAGTAACAAGGAGACCATCAACCCTGCGGGTCTCGAATTTTAATAAGGCTTGAGGAGGGGTTTTCTGATACCTACAAATGAAGCCTTGTACCCGTAATTTATTCTAATGAGCCCTCGTATTCGAGGTACCTCTTATAGACATTATAACTTATGAATGTGTTAGCACTAGAAAAAATGACCTAAAAGGTAATAAAAATGGGCAAAAAGAGATTTAATTTCAGACCTGAAACGTTAAAAAATATTAACCTGAGCCAAAGTTATTAAGAATGAAATATGGTGACTAAAAGTGCATTAATATCCAAGGAAATTGAACTGTTTTAATTTCGTTAATTTATCATGGATTTTCAGTCACCATATTTAGTTGTTAATAACTTTAGCTCAGATTATTATTTTTTAACATTACAGGTCTGAAATTAATGCTCTTTTCGCCAACTTTTATTATATTTTGAGATATTTTTTCTAGTGCTAACACGTGCATAAGTTATAATGACTAAAAGAGGTACCTTTTTTCACTAAAATAACGCATATTTGGAGTAAAATAGCTAATATTTCAAATACGAAGACTCATTAGAATAAACTACGGGTGCTAGGCTTCTCTTTTAGGTGCCAGAAAATACCTCCTCAAACCTTATCAAAATCTGAGACCCGCAGGGATGATGGTCTCCTTGGAAGTACCGCTTATGGAATTGGCAAAGTTTTTATAAAGTAACTTTTTTCATATCTAGATTAAGATAACTTAATAGGGCTGCATGAGACCAAGACAAGATGATATATTTGAAAATATCGTCTTGGTCTCGAAAAAGTCTGGACGCATAAGGTTTTATCAAGATAAATCGTCTTGAGGGGTCTTATTACGTCTTGGTCTTGTCTTGTCTTGAGGAGCCTTATCTCGTCTTGGTCTTGTCTTGTCTTGAAGTCTTGGTTTTTTCTATTAACTGTAACTTAATTTTTTAATATAAAAAACATAATGTTAGTAATGTCTCTAATATCACCTTTATAGACGAGTGATATATTTTTGGATTCCCCTTTAATATGTTACATTTAGAGTGTCCCATACACCAAACTAACCTCAAAGTTTTCTCTGAAAGGAAATAATGTTAGGTACCTTTTTGAGTTTCAAGATATTTCTTATTTTAAGACGAATTAGGGACAACTCATAGTTTTGCAATTAACAAACTACTATTTGAATAAATAGCAAACATGTGATTAGACAAGGGCAGTAAATACGGCTTCCTCTTAAGTGTTAAAATCTCAAAGCATTAACATACAAATTTTAGTCATGCATTTGTATGACATATTTTAATCCTCCATCAGATAAGAATTTTTATTAATTTCTTAGTAAACGAATTAAGATGCCATTTACAATTACTGCAATACTATTTACTGATTACTATTTGCAATTACTTGCTTTGACAATAAAGATTTTTTAAAGAAAAAAATGTTATGTTAATGCTTTGAGATTTTAACACTTAAGAGGTCTTTTATTAAAAGTCTATAGTCGCTTTAATTATGACTATTGAAAATTGTTAATCGACGATTTATAGTAAAAGGGAAAATTTTAGGCTTTTTTGATGAAAGAGTGTATGAGACACTCTGAATATGATTATTCAAAGTTGTTAATTGACGATATACTTAAAAAAAGAAGGTAAAAATACATAAACTGTTTTGATTGAAGAGTGTATGAGACACTCTAAATGTAATATATTAAAGATGAAACAAAAGATATATAAGTCGTCTACAAACGTGCTGTTAGAGACATTCCTAACATTTTGTATAAGTTATACATTAATTTTTCAGTACTTAATTGCAATAAACTTGCTCATTAATGCAATCAAACTTGCTGAAAGTTTCTATGGTCATATTACCTATTTAGTGAAAAGTTTGGAAACCCTTTGTTGCAGATTCTTGGAAATATGAAGTGTTTGACGCAAATTAAGGTTTCGACTCCTTGATATGTATTCGGTTTTACTTATGAATATAATATTCCCTATGTATATTACAATTAACTGCTTAATAAAATCAGTAGATAAGCTATACCGGTTCTGGCCCACACGGGTAATGTCTCAGGTGTGCCAGAACCGACATGGTGTTTGTGGGTTCCCCCACCGCGAAGGCGCCCCTCCGGCCGTGAGCCCGCTTGTCCGGACCTGCATATGCAAGCCCGCAGCGCGACCCTGCCACGCGAAGCCCGCACCACCTGTCCGAACTTGCACACGCGGCCGAGCAGTAGACACCTTTCCCGCAAATGACTTTACTTAAGAGAGAGTATGTGTGTATATATGCGTATAGGTATGTGGGTATATGTATGTATATGTATGTGTGTATATCTAAGAGTGTATGTATGTTTGTGTATGTGTGTGTGGGTTTATGTGTGGGGGTGAGTGTGTGTATGTGCGCGCGCGTGTGGTGTATGTAGTGTGGAAGAATCCACCTCACCAACCGATAACCGCAGTTGTCTACCGACGGTAAGGTTATGGAGCAGGAAGATAACGGGCCTGTCTAGACTTGCTGAGAGAGTGTCAGGCCACTCCTGCCGCCACAGTTCCCCCCACTTCTCCGCTGAGAGATAGAGAGACAGTGAGAGAGAGAGAGAGAGAGGGAGAGAGAGAGAGAGAGAGAGAGAGAGAGAGAGAGAGCAAGCGAGGCTCTTGAGAATCTAGTCGAACGAGCTACAGAGACGGGGACTAGTGTTGTGAAGATTCCACTCGATCGCCTAGCGTACATGTTTAGACCTGAAAAAATAATATTGTAGATTATTTATGCTTACCTTTAAAGAGGAAGGGTGAAGGCCACCACCATCGCCTCACCGGTGAGGGTCTCCGCTTAGCATAACCTCTCCATAGACCGAGATTTGAACCCGGATCGCCAGCGTGGAAGTCTAAGCACTAATCCACTGAGCCACTGGTGCTCTGTCGTTCTCTATGCGTGAACGTAAGTTTATATACACGTGTTTGTATGTGTTTACATAAGAGGAATCCTAACCTCAAAACTTTTTTGATGGTCAAGAAATTCGATGGTAACCAAACAATCTACCTTACCGACCAGTGGTATTATCAATCAACAAAAGGCTTTTTGTTAATAGATAATAAATTAAAGTTATTGACATCTACAAAGGGCGCTGCAAAATGGAGGTAAATTCCAAAAATTTGTTTTCACATTGGATCGAAATATTCAAGTTTGGACTTATCGACTGATAGCAGCAGTTGTCCGGTGTAAATATGAGAAGGTCGTGGACAGTTTTTTAAATCAACAAGTACATCACTATATATACCATGCATCACGTAATTACTTGAGGAGAAAGTTAATCTCATCATTATGAACATGTCGACACTCATCTTGATAATGAGTCAAGTATACGCAACAGTTCAATAGATATTCTCTGATTCGCGGAGCTCCTCTGTGATCGAATGGATTTCATTCACGCGACTTGGATTAGCAGCTAATTGTTCAGTTATGAGTAATCGAAGACGATCGACCAGTTCATTGGGATCGTCCTCGTACACGTAATCTAATCGATCATAGAAGAGCTCCGAGAAGCAGGGTATATATATTGAACTATTGCGTATACTTCACTCATTATCAAAATAAGTGTCGACGTGTTCAGACATAATCTTATACGAAGCGAGGGAAGTCAGGTCCTTCTGACATCAGCTAATAAATCACAGCTGATGGTCAGTACGACTTGGAAAACAAGAGACTATGCAACGTTGCCACTGTTCAACAGCTGAGTGACGCCGGTAACATAAACACCCTACAAAGCTTGATTAAATCAGAAGTTTGGAGCTTATATGAAGTTACTTCTGGTTTAAGGTCTGAACTCGATTATGTAAAATCGGAACTTAAGGGGCGGGGGGGGGGGGGGGTCCTGCTTTAGAAGGTTAAAAAATCTTTTTGTTTTATTCGCTAAATCTATCCCAAATGTATCCAATAATATATTCCCAAAGTTTTAGAGGCAAATTCAAAGTATTTCCGAAGATATATAAGCCGAAGCGGTGCGGCGTCGAGCAGATGTACGAGCACTCGGCCCCCCCTTGAGCGCACGCTCCTCCCCTCACTCTTCTAATCCGAATTTCTTACTTCGAAAAGATTTAATTGTAGTGAGCATTATAGCTATGAATATATATCGGTATACTAATTGTTCTGGAGTATAACGGTTTCTCTCGCTCTCTTTCTCTCTACGTGTGTACATATTTCTACCTCGCTGGTTCAATGGTTACTTCACTGTGATTCTCGACGAGTAATCATCAAAAAAAAATCATGTCAAGCTATCCAAAAGGTGATTGTCCATGTAATGAGCATGCTGCAAAACGTCGTAAACGTAGATTTCAAAGAAATTAATTTACAAGTAAATCGGACAAGACGGAGTTAGATACAAGCAGTGGTGCGAGAAAATTATCAACTGCGAGCACCGATGATATAATTGTGCATCCACTTCACTATTATAGAATAGTAGAATTTTTTACAGCTTTCAATGCACTTACTGATATAATAATATGCAGATCGTGAAAGCAAAGCATACAAGTTGTAGAGAGTGGACATCGAGGCTTTGGCTTTAAAATTATATTATTGTGTGCATGCGGTCGAAGAGAAATAAATTCAGGACCGTTAATACATACTGGCTTCTAAATAAACAGACGTATTATGTTCGCTATGAAGTTATTTGGTATTGGACAAGAAAGCATTAATATATTTTGTGGTATTATGGATATGTGCCAAGGTTTATCCAAATCGACCTACGATAAGATAGTGCAGCATTTTCACGCAGCGACGAACTCAATGTTTAATAGTGTCTGTGAAAAACCTGTCAAAGAGGAGCAGAAAAAAATGTTGAAAATGGAAGATCCGAAACGCATTTAAAAGTTTCCGGCGACGAATCATGGAAAACGCGTGGCTATATGACATTGTTCGGTGTAACAACTCTCATTGGTTATTACTCTGGCAAAGTCATCGACCTCATTGTTAAAAGTGCATACTGTCAGTCGTGTGCCTCAAAAAAAGCATCATTGAACGACGACGAATTTGAAGAGTGGTACGAAAATCATAAACAGTCATGCACCTCAAATCACGAAGGTTCGGCGGGGAAGATGCATGTGAATTCAATCGTAAAAATGTAAAAATCCTAAAACTTTTACTGCGATTTTGAACATCAATCCATACGGTAACGAGTGTCCTGTTATCAAAAATGATTGCGTAGGACAAGTACAAAATCGTATGGGTACACGACTCCGTAATAAAAAAAAAGCAAGAGAAGCTCGGAGGTAAAAAGCGCCTGACGGACGGCATCATCAAGAAGCTAACCATTTATTATGGTTTAGCTATCCGAAGGAATATAGATTCTGTAGAAAATATGAAAAGAGCAATAATTGCTACTTTAGATCATTATTGTTCTACAGATGATTTTCATCGGCACGAAAACTGTCATCAAGGCGCTGACAGCTGGTGCGAATGGTGCAAGGCTGAGGCTACGAACTCACTGGCTTCATATAAACATCTTGCCAGATTAATTCAAGAGGATACCGAGTCGCACATTCGTCATATTTACGAAGAGCTGTCCAAGGACGAACTTCTAACGTGGTGCTTAGGCGGTCACGAGCAGAATCCGAACGAATCGTTCAATGCTACAGTCTGGCGCATGAACCCCATACATCTGCATTCTGGCCAAAAAATAGTGGAAATAGCCGCGTTTATTGTTGCAGACATATTTAACGAGGGCCATTCTGCAGTTTTGAAGACCATGCAGCTACTCGACCTCAAAATCGGCCAGCAATGCAAGATGTTTGCGAATAACATCGACGAGCAACGCATCAAGAGGCAGAACAGGCGCCAATCCTTATCAAGTAAGGAAGCTCATACAGCAAGATGATTGGAACAAATGCATCAAAACCAGTTTTATGAAGAAGCAGAAGAGTTGTTATATCGAGCAGGAATAGCTGATTAGTCGATTATTACTCTAAGTAATCACAAATTGATACTTTTTCCTATTAAAAGATTGCAAGAAAACTATACGATTGATTGAAATGAATGAAAGTTTTCTATGTTCATAATTAAACTCTCTTCTAGTTATACCTACAAAATTATTAAAAAGTTTGTTTAAACAATTTTTATAGCACGTTGAAGTGACTTTTTTTCTAAAAACGTTTTTTTTTCAAACTTACTAAAAACATAGAATTTTATAATTTTTTCGGGATTTTATAGCTAAGACTAACAGGAAAAAATGAAAATTAAAAATTTTTGTTCAATTTCTGTTTCATATAAGCATTACGAGCTCTACTTTTCCCACAGCTGAGAGACTTCAATAACGAGGGTTTGTGCAATATGTACATAAAACATATATATATATATATATATATATATATATATGGAAAACATGACTTATATATAACCATCTATAGTTATATATAAAATTCATGTATGGTTATATGTAATCATATATATCATAAAATATATCACATATGATTTTATATGAAAAAATATATATATATATATATATATATATATATACTATATATACTATATATATATATATATTTATATAAGGTCAACATCGATATATAATCATATACAATCATATAAAATCATATGTGATATATTTTATGATATATATGATTACATATAACCATATATGAATTTTATATATAACTATAGATGGTTATATATAAGTCATGTTTTCCTGGGTTTGACACCCCTTTAAACTTCTACAACTAGAAAACTGCATTACAATCCTCAAGTGTGTTAAATTACCCACGCTAAGCGTGAAAAATACTGTAAGGGTGCCGTCCTATGGACAATGAAAAATCGGAACTGCAAAAACGGAATCATGAAATCGTAATGAATTTGAAAATGTCGCGACTATTTCCGTTTCATTTTCGTAACCCACAGCTCCATGGAGTTAAGAAATGAGTGGAATCGAAATCGGCAATAATTGGATCAATATTTTTGGCTTTTAGACTAATTAAAAAAGATTTATTTTTATATAAATAATCGATTTAGTAAACATTTTTTCTACTCTCTGATGCTAAATGATGTGTTATTCTAGTTAAATATCAATGTATTTTTATCAAAACTGAGGTTAGAATGTCGTTCTTACAAAAGAAATCTGCACCATGGGTAAGGAAGATAGACCCCAATAGAAGCGCAAAGCTGGGAAACAAAGTGAGGCACCCCAAGGGCTAGTAAGCACCCCGACCACGCGCAGCGCGACAGTCGTTTTCCAAATATTTCCAAACGTCATGTATATAGAATGTAGGTAAAAGGATAACGCTCGGCCGATAACATACCGGCAATATCAATAAAAGTATGTATTTAAAAACAGTACACTGGAAACATGTCACTTATCGTTGGCAATACTTAAAAAATATGTAGAAAACCTAAAAACATATAGCAAAAGAAATTATACTTAAACTACAAACCTAATCTACAAATGGGGGAGCAATTTATATATGAGATCCATTATTTAATACTCGTCGGCAGCGATGGTCCTGTGGATAACTTATCTGGCTCCTTATTTTTTTATGCAGGTTCAAATCAACCCTATTCTTTTTTTTTTTTTTATTGAAGTTACAAAATAAATTATATTTTTATAAACTTAAATTATTTTTTATAGTTTTTATTTTTTTATAGTTTTTTAGTTCTTATTTTGAATAGTTTTCCAGACCACCCTAGAGGTACTATATTCATTTTATTTAGAAATTACTATATAAAAGAATTTTAAGATACTTGTTTATAATCTCACGACATGTATAAATTATATAGAATTATTCAATAATCTTTTTATATAAATGTTCTAAATAAAACCGTGGTGTCCGTCGCCAGTAGCCCTACATAAACCACGGAAGCTTTCTCCCTTCCTCCCGGCTCCTTTAACCTTTTCCACCTCCACCAATGTGTATACATGATCATAAAAAACTCTAAAAGAACCTATTTTAATATTCACAATGTTTTTAAATATACCCATGATGATATATTTAAAAAAATGTTTCTGATAAAAAACTGTAATTTGTTCACCTTTGTAATGATGAAGTATATAATAAAATAATTGAATTTATGTCATTATGTCTTTCACCCACAGATATGTATACAAAACATAAGTTTTTTAATATATTCTTTTAATTAAAATATTTGTAACATTGGTTTTTTAAAATTATCCGTGCAGATTAACTATTGATATTGTACTATTGCTTCATTTTTGTTACAGTACCAAGAAAGTGTACAAATTTTTTGAGATGCAAAAAACTTTAATAATATAACAACTTTTTATTGAAAAATTATGCATATTTTACAATAGATGTTCAAAAACTCTATATAAATAGTCAAAAACTTTCTATTTTAGGTACCAAATAAGTCAATAAAATTTTGGAAAATTAATACAACGGGAAATAAATTTTCATATCGGCATAACTCTACCAATTATTATATTAAATACATTATACATTTAAATAAATATACACTTTATTTGAAAATACTTATTTTATTAACATAAATAATAAAGAATACTAATGTAATATACATTTCCTATATACAATAATAAATTTAAAAAAAAACAGTGCAACGGATTTGAACCAGCATAAAAAAATTAAGAATCAGATACGTTATCCACAGGACCATCGCTGCCAACGAGTGTTCAGAGGAGTCCGTATCTTCTGTCCTTGTCTAATCACATTTTTGCTATTTATTCAAATTGTAATTTGTTAATTGAAAAACTAAAAGTTGGCCCCAATTGGTATTAAAGTATTGAATATTTTGAGACCGTAAAAAGTATCTAACATTATTTCCTTTTCGAGAAAACTTCGGAACGGATAGGCTAACCTCAGTTTTCGCGTTCCGAAGTTTTCTCGAAAAGGGAATAATGTTATATACTTTTTAAGGTCTCAAAATATTCCTTATTCTAATACCAATTGGGGCCAACTTTTAGTTTTTCAATTAACATACTACAATTTGAATAAATAGCAATAACGTGATTAGACAAGGACAGTATATACGAACTCCTCTTAAGGAGGCTCCTGCGCGTAATGTCTCGAACTCGGACATATCATTTTTTAAAGTTTAGAATATGCTCAATCTAACGGTGCCCTTATTTATACCGCTTATCGGCCAAAAACTCAAGAAATTTGAGCTCAAAGTTGGCAATTTTAACATGGACTCTTATGGCAGACAAAGTTGAATCAGTTAATTACGAATGAAGTCTGATTATATCAGTTTTGTAGGAAAAAATCTCCTCTTTCAAATGACATTAGTTAAAATATCGGTTATCGAACTAAAAAAAGAGATATTAACGAAAGCTTGAATAAATTTGGGTTATATCCGGCAGCTGTAGGGAAGTCAGCTGAGCGGCCATCTTGGCTACGGCGTTCGGGAGAATCGCGCGCGATTTGAGATTCGAATTTCAAACAATAACATTCAATAAAGAATAAATCGTCATAATTGTATTTTTTATTTTAATTAATTAAGTCTATGGGTAAATAAAATACTCTGGAAATTATAGTTTTCAGTTTTTTAATTATTTTAAAAATAAATTAACAATAAAAATTTAACTATGGGCCCACGTAAAACTCTAGCATCGCAAACTTTTTTAGGTTCCGTCATTTCCACATAATACACTAAATAATATCAACTAGAATAATACTTATCAACTAGAACTTTTTACATGCAGCACGCACGACGCACGACACTACGCTATAGTAATATATATAGATATAGCTATAAACCACCCATCGGCGCGCATGCGCGGAAGACGAACCTGTCCTTCTCGCATATGTTATTCTCTGCCGAATCTAAAATAGTATCTGTATTAATATTTATTGAATTGTTAATGTTTATATTATTAAAAGTTTGCTGCATTTATATACATTATAAATACATTTAAGATTTTTAAGTATAAATATATGCATAAAAGTTATCATCCAATTTTCGATTCAATTTGACTAGTATGGTAGACGCAGGAGCCTCCTTAAATAATGGACTTGATATATAAAGTGCTCCCCCATTTGTAGATAAGGTTTGAAGTATTGAATATAATTTGTTTTACTATATGTTTTTAGGTTTTCTACATATTTTTCGAGTATTGCAAACCATAACTGACATGTTTCCAATGTACAATTTTTAAATACATGCTTTTATTGATATTGCCGATATGTTATCGGCCGAGAGTTATCCTGCTACCTACATAACGCTTGGAAACATTTGGAAAACGACTGTCGCGCTGCGCGTGGTCGGGGTGTTTACTAACCCTTGGGGTGCCTCAGTCGCCCATAAGGTTTTGCGCTTCTATTGGGGTCTATCTTCTTTGCCATGGGACTCGGGGTTAACAAAAAATGAAACGGAAAAGGTGGCGCCATTTTCAAACGCATTCTGATTTTACGATTCCGATTTATCAGTTCCGTTTTTTCACAGTCCATGGGTCGGCACGCTCCCTGTTTTAGAGGATGTCGGAGCTAGCCTGATTGGTGCCAATTCTACCTAACCTTCAAAACTTGTACCACAAATATAAAAATTTGTAGTCACTTATAGTACAAAAATGACGTTATCCACTATTCTTTACATCATTATAAATGATTATAATGGTAGCTATGTACGATTGTTTGTAAAATCTCGACATGTAACAAAAAATACGATGCGAGGTGAAGCCGGCGATGAGGCTAAGAAACGGTAAGATGACCGTTAGTTTTATCGTTTTCATTACATAATAATAAATCATTATTACCATCGATTTTGATGTTACTTTGGAAATTTTAGACATATAACGAAAAGTACGGAACGAGGTGGAGCAGTCACAATGGTAAAGTTCGCTCCGACCTCCCCTTAAATGTGTATTTGCTTATCGGCAATTTACACACTTAAGTGTGTTTTTAACACGTAAAACTCCCTACTGAAAATAATCATATGATAAATCATATGCCGAGTCATATGATGAATCATATGATGAATCATATTCTGAATCATATGTTGACTCACGTGATAAATCATATGATAAAACATAAGACGTTATCGAGAAAATTGTCATATAAATTGGCATATGATTTATCATATGATCTCGCACATGATTTAGCGTATGATTTAGCATATGATTCAGCATGTAGTTTTTAATAATTATTTTAAAATAGCATAAATATAAAAGTAATTATGCATGTTAAAAAATTCTATAGCTATTAATGAGGCTACAATAATTTAATACTGTCTCAAAAAAAGAAGTTGCAGCAAAGTGGAATCGAACAGGATCTGATCGTGCGCTTTATCCAACTATGCTAATTTGACGTTGGTTATTGCTTATGAATCATTTCTTTTTTCATATTATAACCACTAGTATACGTTCGATACAAAGGGGAAAAGCTCTCTCTCTCTCTCTCTATATATATATATATACCCCATTAACCAGGCTTGTCGTGGCAAAATCGCGGCAATAGTTGCTGTGCAATGTTTGTTAGCAATTTGCTTCCAACTTACGCTCAAGAAATGACGAATACCAAGGATTGATATCAATCTGCCGTAAAATTGACTGTAAATGCTTGCCACAAAATTGCTGCCATATACGGATGCAGATTTACTTACATTTGATGTATTACTGTTGCTACAAGTTTTGTATATCAATTTGCTTTCAACTTGTTTTCGATATTATTAATATATTATATTATTTTATTTTCAATATTATTCACATAATATTCAATAAAATTACTCATATATGCGACAGTGCGAGATAGAAAGGGAGGAAATTGATAGCAGCATATTGATGGAAATTTGTGTAACATAAAAATCGAGAAATGTGACGACAATATGATGGCAATTTATGCCTATGATACACCTGCACATCATGAGCAATAGTTGCTGTAATTTTGCCTTCACTTTGCCCTCATAATTTACTTGAATACTTGATACAAAATTTCCAGCATATACGGACGCAGTTTTACGTCAAACTTAAGGAAATCTATAGCAAAACATGTATGTCAAATTACTAACAATTTGCAATACATCTGGTTAATGGGGTATATACTCGTATATCTTCCTATATTATATAGTTGTTTGTAAATCTTATAAGATTTACGCCCTCCTCGCCCCTCCTCGCCCCTCCTCACCAACCATTTTGCTCTCCTCACTCTCCTCCTCAAAACAAGGTAATATCGTTTCAAAAAATACGTTATTTTGATATTATTTTTTGCCCTCCTCGCCCCTCCTCGCCCCTCTTCTTTGTATCCTCCTCATAGCCCTCCTCCCAGCCCTCCTCATGCCCTTCACATTTACT
Source organism: Gastracanthus pulcherrimus (assembly GCA_949152435.1). Classification (NCBI taxonomy): domain Eukaryota; kingdom Metazoa; phylum Arthropoda; class Insecta; order Hymenoptera; family Pteromalidae; genus Gastracanthus; species Gastracanthus pulcherrimus. Next base: position 55,702,300 of record OX424576.1, read on the forward strand.
TATTTCTATTAATTATCATTTTTTATTTTCGTTTTTTTTTCTATATACGTATTATACATATAAAAATTGTTTATAATAATAATTGTTTATAAATTTATAAAGTGTTTTATTCATTATACATATCAGTGCAGTTTATACCACAGAATTACGTGTTTAATAATTGTAGAAAAGAATGAATAAAACGTAAAAACATAAAAAAAATTACGCAATTGGGCGCTTAAACGTTGTTTCTCCAAAAGATAGCGAACGGCTTTATTTAAAAATGATTTTAAATCATGTAAAAGGATCAACCTCATTTGCAAGCTTACGAATATATCAAAATATAACATACAACACATATATAGAAGCGGCAATATCAATGGGTTTAGTAGAACATGAATTACAAATTTTCAATATATTTGAAGAAGCATATAGCATAATGCTGCCATTTCAGTTACGTAAATTTTTTGCATGGTTTCTTTTATCAGAAAACATTCAAGGTAAACACATTTGGGAAAAATATAAAGAATTTTTCGCAGAAGATTTCAATAATAATAAAGAAAATAACGCTTTATTATACATAAATAATATATTATCATTGGAAGAAATGTCTAGAAAATGATCAAAGTAATACAGAACTTCTTTTATACTGTAAACAAACGTTCAATAATATGTATCATCAATTAAATACAAATCAAAAATTTATTTTCAAAAAATTAAAATACAATTTACAAAAAATTAATTTTCTAGATGGCCCTGGAGGTTCCGGAAAAACATTTTTGTATAAAACTTTGATATATTACTTTTTATCCATAGAAAAAAATTTTTTGTCTATGGCTTGGACTGGTATAGCATCTATCTTATTGCATAGAGGTATGACAAGTCATAGAACATTTAGATTACCTTTAGACTTAAATAATATAGAAACTGCACTTTTAAAATTAGAATCCGATAAAAAAAGATTACGTGAATTGAATATTATTATTTGGGACGAAGCATCTATGATACCAAAAAAAGCTTTAGAAATCGTGGATAAAACATTGAAAGATGTATATAACAATGACATACCTTTTGGTAGAAAATTACTAGAATTAGGTGGTGATTTTCGACAAATTTTACCAGTAGTAAAATATGGTTTTCGAAGTACTATTATAGATGATACAATAAAATTTTTCTGCGTTATGGCCTCTTTTTAATATTATGAAACTACAAAAAAATGTAAGACCAAAAAACGATAAATTTTCATCATTTTTAAAAATACCAGATAAGTTAAAAACTAATGATATATATTCAAAAATTTATAACAACATTAATATTAATGATACTACTAACCGCGTAATTTTAGCTTCACATAATGAATATATTTAAAATTTAAATAATAAAATATTAAATTTACTTAACGGTGAACTAAAAACATATTATAGTATAGATTATGTAACTCACAAAGGAGTTGATCAGACTGATGATAATATTCATTTAAATTATCCAATGGAAACATTATATAAAGTTAAAGAAAGTTTACCACCACACGAATTAAATTTAAAAGTTAATGCAATAGTTATGCTAATAAGAAATTTAAGTATGAATGATGGTTTATGTAATGGTCTCGATTAAAAATAACAAAATTATTTGAATATAATTTAGAAGCAGAAATTATTACCGGAGAAAACGCTGGAAATAAAGTTTTTATACCTAGAATAACTTTAAATACTAGCGAATCATCATCATTACCATTTATTCTGTATAGAAAACAATTTCCTATAATTTTAGCCTTTTCAATGACTATTAATAAGTCACAAGGTCAGAGTTTTGACTATGTAGGTTTATATATAAGAAGGCCATTATTTTCTCATGGACAATTATATGTTTTTTTATCTCGGTGTAGATATCCAGATAATATAAATGTTCAAAATGAATTAGAAAATAAATCAGAAATTGAAAATATTGTTTTGGAAGAAATTTACAATAATTATTAATAAATAATTTTTTAATTTTTTTTAATATTTTTTGCATAAAAATTATTTCAATAAATTACAGAATTCAGTCTTTTCTTTCGAAAATGGAAATGGAATGGGATCCTATTCTAAATGAATATGTAGAAGTTGATGATTTAGAAGAATTAGAGAGATTAATTAACACAATTAAATAATGAAATTGAAGAACACATTTCAATGGAAGATGAGTATGAAGAATATTACAATTATTACAATTCCTTGATAAAAGAAGATAAATTAAGACATTTAAATGATTCTATAGAACAATACTACGACAACAATATTTATCATGAACATATTTTTAAATATTGGAAACAAGTTCCCAATGTTTTTAAAATATTAGCCAAAGAAATTTTATCATTTCGATAGGAAAACAATATAGCTACATATGAAATTAAAAATATCGATATATATCATGGAATTCTTCAACACTTTGCAAATACCATTTATAATCTATATATTTATTAAGGTATTCAATATATATTCTTTATTTTCAAGAAATTAAATACATGCTCATATAAATATAAATAAAATAACAAAAATTGAAAATATAGACAAATAAGTAAGAAAAAAATCTACGGATCTCTAACCAATAGAAAGGATAACATTTAAGTCTTATAAATCTAAATATGGTAACATGTATTTTATTCGTAATAATGTGCATACTTTTTGCATATTATTTAGATTTATAAGAATAATTTATATTATATTAATAAAAAAAAAACATTTAAAACATAAGTCTTATAAATCTAAACAAATTGCATGTATATTAGTTATGCATACTTTCTGCAAATTATTTAGATCTGTAAGAGTAGTAGATAGGCTGTAGGCATACTGGCTCACGCGGGTTCTGTATCACCCCTGCCCTGCCAAAGTGATCCAGTATTCATCGTGTGTATAAGCCCTATCCCTGTTTGTCCCCTTCTCCAATTTTTGAGCATTCGTATTGTATGTTTTAAGCCCCTCCCCTGGATTTACCCCCTCTCAAAGTGATACAGAATCGGTCGTGTGTATAAGGCCTATACCGGGTCCCTTCTCCAATTTTTGAGCATTCGTATTGTATGTTTTAAGCCCCTCCAATGGATTTACCCCCTCTCAAAGTGATACAGAATCTGTAGTGTGTATAAGGCCTATGCCTGGTCCCTTCTCCAATTTTTTCCCGGATTCGTATTGTGTGTGTTTTAAGCCCCGCCTCTGAACTGTCCTCTCTTAAAGTGATGTAGAATTCGTATCTGATTTTTTCTTTCCCCACTCTGTAGGCCCGAATACGTAAGCGTTTTACTCCCACCCGAAGAGAGGGAAAAGAGCAGCCTCTTTGCTCCTCTTTTCGAAGAAACAGATGGCATGCGTAGGAAATGGAAAGTAGCCGAAAATGAATGAAAAGAAAGGGTCAGCCTTTCTTTCCTCTGCTTTTAAAAATAGATAGAACGTTGCTAGCAATAAACGTCTTAGACACAGGAATGCGCTGTAGATGCGCGCAGATAGCAGGAAGATTGCATCAGTAAACGGCCTTCGAGAACTTACTGTGCGCAGGCATTCGGAAATTTATTTTTCTTCAGGCTGATACGCTGCTATTTTTTTCCGCTAGAAACGAATTTATGACAGTAAGGCATGGCGCAAGTTTGAAGGTCCTCGCGCAGGTAGTAGTAAATTACTTTCCAGCAATAAATAACCTTTTGAGAAAGGCATACTGCGCACATACATTCGAAAAGTCTATTTTCGAGCCAAAACACTGTCAGTTTTTCTCCGCAATACACGCTATACTACAGTAAGGCATAGCGCGTGTTAAAGGTCCGTATGCAGGTAGTAGTAAATTGTCCCCAGCAATACACGACCCTTAGAGAAAGGCTTACTGCGCGCACGCTTGCTTTTTTATAGGCCTATACGCTGTCAGTTTTTCGGAGAGAAACACGCAGCCTTCCATGTGTATCAACGCTGTAGCGCTAAAAAAGGGAACGAAGTTGCGCTAATTAGGAAATTGATGTATTCTAACCTCAGAAAACTACTTTATCTTGTTATTTACCATTCTGAAGTATATATTAATGATTTTATTATATTTATTTATGTTTGAAAGATCATGATTTTACTTTGAAAAGTAAAAATGAAATAATATAAGTAATTATTGTAAAAACATAGTGCTCAAAATGGTAAATAATAGGTTATAAAAAGTATTATTTTCATTACAAGTTATTATTATATTCTGCTTATAATATGTTAGGTTATTATCTTATATTGTGTTTTCGATGTTGTTTTGTGGAGCATTAGGGCCAGTTGGTGCTGCGGCGTGCCCGACGGTTTTTCCATGTATGAAAAGTAAGGGTCAGCCTTTAATAAAGAAGCATATATATATATATATATATATATATATATATATATATATGTTTACCACGCGAAACCTCGCACAGCAGGCCCTTACGCAACTACTGAAAAAAGGGTTCTTTCCATCAAATAGCGCACTACTAGAGTGAATTTATTGCCGAGATGTTTGTGCGTTTGTCGGCACGTACAGATAATAAATTTTAAAGTAGCAAAGGCTTGGTCGCTATCTCCGCAAAAGTAAAAACGAGCCGATGCATTGACCAAGCAAAAAAAGAAAAGCCTCGCGCAACACGGTCTTAAGAAAAGGGTGCGTGCAGGTAGAAAACAAAATCTCAGCAAGAAACTGCTGTGAATGCGCGCAAGTAACGGAGAAATCTCAGCAGTAAACGATCTTAGAGAATGGTTTCGTGTGCGTTGAAGGTCCTCGCGCTTAGATGAAAGCAAATGCTTTTAGCAATAAACGACCTTTAAAGTAGGGCTTACTGCGCGCAGATATTTAAAAATTCTTTTAAGCCGATACGCTCGCAGTATTTTCAAGGACGAGATGAGTCGATGTACACGAACTGATACGGCGGCTGCGCGAAAGGAAATCGTTCGGTATATTAAGTCGTGGTCACTCTTTCACAGTAGTGGAATAGTATATTATGACACTGTTGTGGGAGATGGTTTTCCGCTCGCTTCGCTCGTGCGAAAACCCTCGAGCAAGGTAGAAAAACACCTCCCACAACAGTGTCATACGATATTTTATAGCACAACAACCTCAAAATCGACAATAAAGTTGGCATTTTGAGGTTAGTGTGCTATAAAAAGAGATTTCTTCTCGAGCTGTTTATTTCGAACTTATTCGCCGGCGGCGCGAAAGGAAATCGATCGTTAGATAAAATCCTAGGCACTTTTACGGTCAAGAGCAAACATCGGGATGAGCGGCTTGTAAAAATATATATTTTCAGTCAAAAATAGATAAGTCCTGAAAGAAAACAAAGGATAGCTTCCAAACTTTAACGGCGAAGGAAAGCTGAGCATAGCTGATAGGCAGGAGCCAATACGTTGACAGTGCACAGATACAAGGAAACTGCATTCTCAGCGATAAATCGTGTATGAAGATTTCTGGAGGAGAAGGGGGGTATTTTTGAAAATTAGAGGAGGGAACATTTTTTATGAACCGTAGGATTCTTCGAAAAAGTAGTGGGAAGGGAAGCTGCAAGAATGGGTCAAATTTCTGTAGGGGAGGTGTTTTGAGATTTTGGGAGGGAAATTTCTTACGAATGGTAAAACATTTCACAAAACGTAGAGGAAAGAGAAACTCAGTTTTCCTATATAAATATCACGGCGCTTCCTATGGCTCATCAGTTCAAGAATCGTATTTGATTTTTTTTTCTATCTCCGAAAGAAATGCGAAGAGAGTGTCCAAACTAAATGTAAACAACTTGACGTAAATTATGAAAAGTATTTTATTTTCTTTACTTCAAATACGTGAATAAATTTTCATTAAAATTCATTCTACCTCCTGCAAAATGGTATTTCGCGGATTAAACGAGCTAGGAATAAGAATCGTTCAGAATGAGGATAGAGAAGAAGAGCTTTGGGTAAGTGCTAAACTATTTTTTTTTAAACTTATAAATATGTTTATTAATTGTATTATTAATGTACTTTATAGCGTTTGAACGAAGGAGAGATGCCAATATGGCAATACGTGGCCCAACGAATGGAGCAGGATAATTTTCGAGAAGAACAGAGAATGAAGTATAGAAGGCATATAGAAAAACTGCGTTACCTTAAGTTCAACGCTAGTAAAAGTGTAAAAGTTAGTTTCTGGATAAAATAAATAATAAGACGTATATTGAAAATTTATATTATTACATGTTTTATTTGATTAATCCGTAAAATATCGAATTCCGTAATTACTCTTGAAGCATGGCGACGTGATAGATCGCTTTGGATATTTATAAACAGAATACAGTATTATATTATTAAATTCGAGAAGGCAATTTTTCCAAAGGATTCTTCATCAGTCTTTAGCAATGATACTGACTTGGAATCAAAAGAAGAATAAATTGTGTGCATTAATTTTGATGAATACTTTTAAACCATTATGTGCAAATTGTACAGTGAAATATATTCAATTTACGCATTGGTACAATTTTTTTTTAACTAATACATAAAAGTGAAAAAGGCGCTAAGAAGTGTAAAGTCATGTAAGGAAAGGTGAAAAGTAATGAAAAATTTTGAAAAGTTCAAATAAAATGTGACTGAATATTGTCAATTGTGTTTATTATTATCGATATGAAAATAATTAAATTTACGTATAAGAAAAAAATGTACAAAAAGTACAAATATTTTTCGAAACCAGATCAAGAAAGAGAAGAAGAAAGTATATATAACACACACTAACGAGAGAAAAAAAATGCAATCGTACCATCCACTACTATTAACTTCATATTTTTAAATGAATCGGGAACAAAAAATTATAAGTGTCGGAATACAACCTTTGCATAATGAACAACCACAGCTATTTATCCTGCTACCATCCAATTTCAGTAATATTGGCAGTATCGACGCAATTACTTAGATTAAAATTCAATACAATCTCAATGAAATAAGTGATTCTTTTTTGCTTCTGAATGCTGGATTGAAAATACTGCTTCACGTCTTACAATGAACGATTTGGAAATCGTTTTTACTATCACATATGACCATAAATCGATTATTTTCAATAATAAAGCATAATATACTGAAGATAACCAAACAAAATACAAGAAATTTTATCAAGCGACTAGTGTTACAAAAACCGACTTTTGAAGGATAGAAAAATGCTATCGTACAGTGGAATCGCGATATATTACCGCTCGCTGGGGCTGTAGAAGCGGAATTTTTTCCAAAAATGTATTATATCCGGATCTCCCTCCATGCGGTAGCTCCAAACCGAAGTTCTGCGTTCTACTGCACCACCGCGGCGCGCCGACGCTACGTGCCGTGGTGGAACAGCCAGTGTGTGTGAGTGAAAGTACGTCCAGAGGTGAAGCGCTCTGAGCGGAAACATATCGCGATGTATTATATCGCGATCACACTGTATGTGTAGAAGAGCGTCGATTTCAACTGATGTTAAATGATATAATAAAATTAAAATTTCTTTTTTTTTGTTAACAGTTAAAAGAAGTTATGAACGATATTGATGTAACCTCTTAACATGGCTGTGACTTTGTAAAAGTGTTTTTATTCCAAAATAATGATTTCAAAACTAATGTAAAATGTAAATGTAATGATTCGGAATCGGATGATTTTATAAAACATTACTTTAAAATTGAGAAAAGTCCATTTATTATTTTTTTTTCTTTTTTTTATGCTTTTATTTTCTTAACGCTTATACAAAATCTTTAGATTATTATAATTATAGTTTTGGACATATAGAAACATTACCAAAGTTGAAAAAAGGACACAAATATGTGTACGTAGCATATAAAGTCAGAATGACCTTAACGCACTTAATAGTAAATACTATAGAGATAACCTAAAAATTACATCGTCTGACTCAAAGGTGAAAATATCCGTCTTTCAAACTAAACATAACATTGGGTATATTTTTGTTTCAAGTAAACTTGTCAGTCGTCCAGATACAGTTAAACAGGAAAGGTAAATATCGTAAGTTATCATGCCAATAAATCCGAGTAACCATCATGCACGAATGCATGAACAAAATGGTCTCGTGATTTGTTTATTATGCTGTGCAAAAAGTAAGACTATGATAAAGATATTTCCAGCTTTAAAAATTAAATTAAAAGGTTTGTTTGAAGACTACGATTCTGATAATGAATGTCTTCCGCTTGTCGTCTGTGTTTCATGCAAACTAGGTGTATACCGCGGTAAAGTGAAAAAAACAGACAAACTTCTCGCAATTCAGTTTCAAGAAAAATACACGATCAAACACAGATGATAAGTGTCAGTGACACTTATGCGAACTTGCAAGATCACCAGGATACAAAAACTTTGTCAAGGAATCAAAAGTGGGTTTTAATAAAAAAAGTGTTTCCACGAGTAACTCAAAATCAACTCAAGATTTATGCAGTACCCTAAATAAAGTTTCCGATACACGTTGTTCGGCGTGTTTTTCTTTGTTTTGGTAAAGAAACAAGTCACGTGTGCACTCAGTTAAGTCGTATAGACAATTTGAATGACCAAAAGAAAAGGAACAGCTAGTATCCTTGCTGCTTAAAAGATAATGGATGAAAAACAAAATCTAAATACAAGCGATACTTCAGTGTCATTATCGCAGTCATCTGGAAAGCTGCTTAGAGTAACCACCAATAACAATGCTTTTTCATTGTTATTCATACTTTTACATTATTAACTCCCCTGGTAGAATCGTTCAGCAGTGGCTCGCCAGTCCATACCCAGTTAAAAATGAACTGGCCAGTGAGTTCAGCAGTGACTCGCCAGTTGACATACGAATTTCGTCAGATTTTTTACTAGCGTCATTGCTGAAGGACTGCCGAGCGAAATAAAAAAGAGTAAACAACTATAAATTGACTTATAATTAATTAAACAAACCGATGAAACCAATGAAATGGCTTATATTACCATATATTATATGTATTGATCTGACTTTTATATTTTAAACCTCACAAAAATAAGTATTCCATAGTACAAATATTTGTAGGTTATGTAACTCGATGCATCAAATATATTTTTATTTACTTCCAATTCTTGTTGATGCATTGTTTAAAATCCACCTTTACACGTTTTTATCCTTATTAAATGAAAACATATAAAGACAACTCGCAAAATAGTATATACGTATGTATGTATTTTTCGAGGTTAATCTTTTTTGTTTACGTTTCGCATAATTCGGAATCTTAGCAGTGATTAGCCAGCGCTTAAGCAGTCATCATGTTTTGAACTGGGCAGTGGGTACTGGCTAGTGACTAGTCTGATGAGCAGTTTCACTGCTAAAATTTCTACCAGGGTCTTGGAGAAAAAATGGGTTGGAAAATATGCAACTATAGCTAAAGTTTTAAAACACATTTCAAAAGTCAACATTTCAAAATGGATCTGAAATAGAGAAAGAATAATGTAAGAAATTTGAATACTGTCAAGTATGAAAAAATATGAAAAAAAGTATGAAAAAGAATGCAAAAGAATGAAAAAGCATGAAAAAGTATGACAAAGTATGAGAAAGTATGAAAAAGTATGAAAAAGTATGAAATAAGTACAAAAAAGTATGAAATAAGTACAAAAAAGTATAAAAAAAAAAAGTATGAAAAAGTATGAAAAACAATGAAAAAGCATGAGAAAGTATAAAAAAGTATGAAAAAGTATGAAAAAAGTATGAAAAAGTATGAAAAAAGTATGAAAAAGTATGAAAAAAGTATGAAAAAGTATGAAAAAAGTATATAAAAGTATGAATAAAAATTAGAAAAAGTATGAAAATGAATGAAAAAAAGTGCGGAGGGTAAGCGAATAAGGTAAGATATTCAATCCTTTCTATTTTACAGTCTAAACAGAACAATTGCGTATATATATATATATATATATATATATATATATATATATATATATATATATGGACGGTCCTCGATAAACTTTACTAACAATTTAAGCCGAAAATGAAAATATTTCGTCGAGCTTCTTGTGAGAAAAAAAACATTTTAATTTTTTTAAAGGAATTAGCGTTTTGTGAAAACAAAACAATAAATATATTGTATATTTCAAATATAATACTTTTATTTCCATTTCTCTCTCTCTCTCTGTATATATATAATAAAATACACTTGTAAAATAAATTGATAATACTTTTAATTTAATCAGTTGATAAATATTTATATAAAAAACATTGTACTCGTATTTATACCTGATGAGAATTGTAAGCACAAACAGCTTTTAATAATTGATTTTCAAACTCAGGATTGTTCTTCGCAACTTTGTATTTTATCCAAGTAGCATTGAAATCAAAATGAACAGATTCCATCGCTTGCTCATTATAAGATCCCAAGCCTTTTTGATATTTTGTACAAAAATCTTCAACGTGAAAAAAAACAGCATGGACTTTCGGAGTAACTGGAATTTGTAAATCTAAATAGCTCGCTTTGAATTCTGCAAACGTATTTCGCAAAATCGAGATCAAGACTAGTAGTGAAGCAGGCTTGAACAACATTTTTGAATTTTGATATGCTGAAACGTACTTTAAACCACCTATACGACATATCGCCCGCAAAATGACCACTTTATCTAATAGTTTTTTACATGAATTGCCTTTGAAAGCCGGACTTCCATGTGTTATTTCCCGTTGAACATTGCATTTCTCTGCCCAATTTAAAGCTATCTCTTCGCATTCGCGTAACATATGTGTAAATGATGTGTTTACTACACTGAGCATCATATGCAACTCAGGAGGAGGAATTACATCTAAAAATAACCTATGTTTACTAGTAGTAAACAATGATGGATAAATGCAGTTTTTATAGTTTTTAGTCTGAGATCTATCAGCTCCCGATTTTTGCAAAGCCATGTAATTATTAAGTGTATTACCAATGGTCCCGTAACATCCACGTTCAGCTACTTTTTCCTTTACATGTCCAATAAAATTATTGAAAATAGGGCAATAAACAACACTTTCGGCTGCATCCGATGTGACATTAGCTTTAACATTCACGAAATTAAATTTTTTAACTTCAAAATATTCATATATAGTATGATTATTAAAATATAATTATTTCTTCAAATTGGGTTCAATTATTTTTAAATTACAAGAAGCCATTCGAATAGCTGCGGCAATTCCACAAGTGGTTTTATAACTTAAGTTAAAACTGTTTTGAATTTTACAGAAGTCATCAGCACTAAACAATGGTTCTGTTAATCTTTTCGCAGCATTGTTATTGGTGGTTACTCTAAGCAGCTTTCCAGATGACTGCGATAATGACACTGAAGTATCGCTTGTATTTAGATTTTGTTTTTCATCCATTATCTTTTAAGCAGCAAGGATACTAGCTGTTCCTTTTCTTTTGGTCGAAAAGATTTTTCGACACATTCATTCAAATTGTCTATACGACTTAACTGAGTGCACACGTGACTTGTTTCTTTACCAAAACAAAGAAAAACACGCCGAACAACGTGTATCGGAAACTTTATTTAGGGTACTGCATAAATCTTGAGTTGATTTTGAGTTACTCGTGGAAACACTTTTTTTATTAAAACCCACTTTTGATTCCTTGACAAAGTTTTTGTATCCTGGTGATCTTGCAAGTTCGCATAAGTGTCACTGACACTTGTCGTCTGTGTTTGATCGTGTATTTCTCTTGAAACTGAATTGCGAGAAGTTTGTCTGTTTTTTTCACTTTACCGCGGTATACACCTAGTTTGCATGAAACACAGACGACAAGCGGAAGACATTCATTATCAGAATCGTAGTCTTCAAACAAACCTTTTAATTTAATTTTTGAAGCTGGAAATATCTTTATCATAGTCTTACTTTTTGCACAGCATAATAAACAAATCACGAGACGATTTTGTTCATGCATTCGTGCATGATGGTTACTCGGATTTATTGGCATGATAACTTACGATATTTACCTTTCCTGTTTAACTGTATCTGGACGACTGACAAGTTTACTTGAAACAAAAATATACCCAATGTTATGTTTAGTTTGAAAGACGGATATTTTCACCTTTGAGTCAGACGATGTAATTTTTAGGTTATCTCTATAGTATTTACTATTAAGTGCGTTAAGGTCATTCTGACTTTATATGCTACATACACATATTTGTGTCCTTTTTTCAACTTTGGTAATGTTTCTATATGTCCAAAACTATAATTATAATAATCTAAAGATTTTGTATAAGCGTTAAGAAAATAAAAGCATAAAAAAAAGAAAGAAAAAAAATAATAAACGGACTTTTCTCCTAAGAGGCTTGACGAAATATTTTCATTTTCGGATTAAATTGTTAGTAAATGGTCAAGGTATAATATCCTAAAAAAATCCGAGATTGTCATTTTTTTTTAATTAAAGTTGATCGAGGACCGCCGTGTATAGTAATACTTTATTAATATATTAAAAATACAAAAATTATAATTTCACACGAATATTGCGCACGTATTCATACATAAATAAAGTTTTTAAGAATTGCGCATTTCCTGAATAAGATAATCTAGTTGAAGTGATGTGTATTCTAAGTTTACAATTTTAAAGTAATGTTTTATAAAATCATCCGATTCCGAATCATTACATTTACATTTTACATTAGTTTTGAAATCATTATTTTGGAATAAAAACACTTTTACAAAGTCACAGCCATGTTAAGAGGTTACATCAATATCGTTCATAACTTCTTTTAACTGTTAACAAAAAAAAAGAAATTTTAATTTTATTATATCATTTAACATCAGTTGAAATCGACGCTCTTCTACACATACAGTGTGATCGCGATATAATACATCGCGATATGTTTCCGCTCAGAGCGCTTCACCTCTGGACGTACTTTCACTCACACACACTGGCTGTTCCACCACGGCACGTAGCGTCGGCGCGCCGCGGTGGTGCAGTAGAACGCAGAACTTCGGTTTGGAGCTACCGCATGGAGGGAGATCCGGATATAATACATTTTTGGAAAAAATTCCGCTTCTACAGCCCCAGCGAGCGGTAATATATCGCGATTCCACTGTACGATAGCATTTTTCTATCCTTCAAAAGTCGGTTTTTGTAACACTAGTCGCTTGATAAAATTTCTTGTATTTTGTTTGGTTATCTTCAGTATATTATGCTTTATTATTGAAAATAATCGATTTATGGTCATATGTGATAGTAAAAACGATTTCCAAATCGTTCATTGTAAGACGTGAAGCAGTATTTTCAATCCAGCATTCAGAAGCAAAAAAGAATCACTTATTTCATTGAGATTGTATTGAATTTTAATCTAAGTAATTGCGTCGATACTGCCAATATTACTGAAATTGGATGGTAGCAGGATAAATAGCTGTGGTTGTTCATTATGCAAAGGTTGTATTCCGACACTTATAATTTTTTGTTCCCGATTCATTTAAAAATATGAAGTTAATAGTAGTGGATGGTACGATTGCATTTTTTTTCTCTCGTTAGTGTGTGTTATATATACTTTCTTCTTCTCTTTCTTGATCTGGTTTCGAAAAATATTTGTACTTTTTGTACATTTTTTTCTTATACGTAAATTTAATTATTTTCATATCGATAATAATAAACACAATTGACAATATTCAGTCACATTTTATTTGAACTTTTCAAAATTTTTCATTACTTTTCACCTTTCCTTACATGACTTTACACTTCTTAGCGCCTTTTTCACTTTTATGTATTAGTTAAAAAAAAATTGTACCAATGCGTAAATTGAATATATTTCACTGTACAATTTGCACATAATGGTTTAAAAGTATTCATCAAAATTAATGCACACAATTTATTCTTCTTTTGATTCCAAGTCAGTATCATTGCTAAAGACTGATGAAGAATCCTTTGGAAAAATTGCCTTCTCGAATTTAATAATATAATACTGTATTCTGTTTATAAATATCCAAAGCGATCTATCACGTCGCCATGCTTCAAGAGTAATTACGGAATTCGATATTTTACGGATTAATCAAATAAAACATGTAATAATATAAATTTTCAATATACGTCTTATTATTTATTTTATCCAGAAACTAACTTTTACACTTTTACTAGCGTTGAACTTAAGGTAACGCAGTTTTTCTATATGCCTTCTATACTTCATTCTCTGTTCTTCTCGAAAATTATCCTGCTCCATTCGTTGGGCCACGTATTGCCATATTGGCATCTCTCCTTCGTTCAAACGCTATAAAGTACATTAATACTACAATTAATAAACATATTTATAAGTTTAAAAAAAAATAGTTTAGCACTTACCCAAAGCTCTTCTTCTCTATCCTCATTCTGAAAGATTCTTATTCCTAGCTCGTTTAATCCGCGAAATACCATTTTGCAGGAGGTAGAATGAATTTTAATGAAAATTTATTCACGTATTTGAAGTAAAGAAAATAAAATACTTTTCATAATTTACGTCAAGTTGTTTACATTTAGTTTGGACATTCTCTTCGCATTTCTTTCGGAGATAGAAAAAAAAATCAAATACGATTCTTGAACTGATGAGCCATAGGAAGCGCCGTGATATTTATATAGGAAAACTGAGTTTCTCTTTCCTCTACGTTTTGTGAAATGTTTTACCATTCGTAAGAAATTTCCCTCCCAAAATCTCAAAACACCTCCCCTACAGAAATTTGACCCATTCTTGCAGGTTCCCTTCCCACTACTTTTTCGAAGAATCCTACGGTTCATAAAAAATGTTCCCTCCTCTAATTTTCAAAAATACCCCCCTTCTCCTCCAGAAATCTTCATACACGATTTATCGCTGAGAATGCAGTTTCCTTGTATCTGTGCACCGTCAACGTATTGGCTCCTGCCTATCAGCTATGCTCAGCTTTCCTTCGCCGTTAAAGTTTGGAAGCTATCCTTTGTTTTCTTTCAGGACTTATCTATTTTTGACTGAAAATATATATTTTTACAAGCCGCTCATCCCGATGTTTGCTCTTGACCGTAAAAGTGCCTAGGATTTTATCTAACGATCGATTTCCTTTCGCGCCGCCGACGAATAAGTTCGAAATAAACAGCTCGAGAAGAAATCTCTTTTTATAGCACACTAACCTCAAAATGCCAACTTTATTGTCGATTTTGAGGTTGTTGTGCTATAAAATATCGTATGACACTGTTGTGGGAGGTGTTTTTCTACCTTGCTCGAGGGTTTTCGCACGAGCGAAGCGAGCGGAAAACCATCTCCCACAACAGTGTCATAATATACTATTCCACTACTGTGAAAGAGTGACCACGACTTAATATACCGAACGATTTCCTTTCGCGCAGCCGCCGTATCAGTTCGTGTACATCGACTCATCTCGTCCTTGAAAATACTGCGAGCGTATCGGCTTAAAAGAATTTTTAAATATCTGCGCGCAGTAAGCCCTACTTTAAAGGTCGTTTATTGCTAAAAGCATTTGCTTTCATCTAAGCGCGAGGACCTTCAACGCACACGAAACCATTCTCTAAGATCGTTTACTGCTGAGATTTCTCCGTTACTTGCGCGCATTCACAGCAGTTTCTTGCTGAGATTTTTATTTCTACCTGCACGCACCCTTTTCTTAAGACCGTGTTGCGCGAGGCTTTTCTTTTTTTGCTTGGTCAATGCATCGACTCGTTTTTACTTTTGCGGAGATAGCGACCAAGCCTTTGCTACTTTAAAATTTATTATCCGTACGTGCCGACAAACGCACAAACATCTCGGCAATAAATTCACTCTAGTAGTGAGCTATTTGATGGAAAGAACCCTTTTTTCAGTAGTTGCGGAAGGGCCTGCTGTGCGAGGTTTCGCGTGGTAAACATATATATATATATATATATATATATATATATATATATATATATATATATATATATATATATATATATGCTTCTTTATTAAAGGCTGACCCTTACTTTTCATACATGGAAAAACCATCGGGCACGCCGCAGCACCAACTGGCCCTAATGCTCCACAAAACAGGAGAAGCGACGGCTGACTGCGATGGGAGCTCTGTCGTCTGTTTTCGGGTGAGCAGTGGTCCCACTGCGAGGCAGCCGCAGCGCGAAGGGTATTGTAGAGAAGTTGGCGCGCTTTCTCTATTGCTATTTAATATTAATTTTAACAACGTAAAGCTTGTCAATTTTAGTAGATTAAACCTTCAATTTAAATAACAAGTTGTGTGGTTAATATTTTTAACATTATATTTTTTAAACGAAACTACCATAAGTCATTTGCAAACCTACAACCTTTTTTTCTCTTCACAAAATAATTTTTATATTAATTTTTAATTAGTATCTAGAAACAGTAAGAACGTAAAACAGTTCAAAATCAATGTATTTTGTTACACAAATTTAATTCATAAAATAAAAAGTTATACCTATATACCACGTCAGCAGAAACGTGATTTTATTTCACCTTTTTATAGTTAAAGATATAGATACATACATACGAACATATTTTTTAAAATCCTGTTTTCCGATTCGGCAACATCGAAAACACAATATAAGATAATAACCTAACATATTATAAGCAGAATATAATAATAACTTGTAATGAAAATAATACTTTTTATAACCTATTATTTACCATTTTGAGCACTATGTTTTTACAATAATTACTTATATTATTTCATTTTTACTTTTCAAAGTAAAATCATGATCTTTCAAACATAAATAAATATAATAAAATCATTAATATATACTTCAGAATGGTAAATAACAAGATAAAGTAGTTTTCTGAGGTTAGAATACATCAATTTCCTAATTAGCGCAACTTCGTTCCCTTTTTTAGCGCTACAGCGTTGATACACATGGAAGGCTGCGTGTTTCTCTCCGAAAAACTGACAGCGTATAGGCCTATAAAAAAGCAAGCGTGCGCGCAGTAAGCCTTTCTCTAAGGGTCGTGTATTGCTGGGGACAATTTACTACTACCTGCATACGGACCTTTAACACGCGCTATGCCTTACTGTAGTATAGCGTGTATTGCGGAGAAAAACTGACAGTGTTTTGGCTCGAAAATAGACTTTTCGAATGTATGTGCGCAGTATGCCTTTCTCAAAAGGTTATTTATTGCTGGAAAGTAATTTACTACTACCTGCGCGAGGACCTTCAAACTTGCGCCATGCCTTACTGTCATAAATTCGTTTCTAGCGGAAAAAAAATAGCAGCGTATCAGCCTGAAGAAAAATAAATTTCCGAATGCCTGCGCACAGTAAGTTCTCGAAGGCCGTTTACTGATGCAATCTTCCTGCTATCTGCGCGCATCTACAGCGCATACCTGTGTCTAAGACGTTTATTGCTAGCAACGTTCTATCTATTTTTAAAAGCAGAGGAAAGAAAGGCTGACCCTTTCTTTTCATTCATTTTCGGCTACTTTCCATTTCCTACGCATGCCATCTGTTTCTTCGAAAAGAGGAGCAAAGAGGCTGCTCTTTTCCCTCTCTTCGGGTGGGAGTAAAACGCTTACGTATTCGGGCCTACAGAGTGGGGAAAGAAAAAATCAGATACGAATTCTACATCACTTTAAGAGAGGACAGTTCAGAGGCGGGGCTTAAAACACACACAATACGAATCCGGGAAAAAATTGGAGAAGGGACCAGGCATAGGCCTTATACACACGACCGATTCTGTATCACTTTGAGAGGGGGTAAATCCAGGGGAGGGGCTTAAAACATACAATACGAATGCTCAAAAATTGGAGAAGGGGACAAACAGGGATAGGGCTTATACACACGATGAATACTGGATCACTTTGGCAGGGCAGGGGGTGATACAGAACCCGCGTGAGCCAGTATGCCTACAGCCTATCTACTACTCTTACAGATCTAAATAATTTGCAGAAAGTATGCATAACTAAAATACATGCAATTTGTTTAGATTTATAAGACTTATGTTTTAAATGTTTTTTTTTTTATTAATATAATATAAATTATTCTTATAAATCTAAATAATATGCAAAAAGTATGCACATTATTACGAATAAAATACATGTTACCATATTTAGATTTATAAGACTTAAATTTTATAAAATACATTTTTGGATTCATCTTCATTATTACTATTATAAATCTAAAAAATATGTAAAAAGTATAACACATAAAAATTTCATATAAATCTAAATTAATTTGCATGTATTTTATTTAAGTATTTCATAATATAATATAACAAGATATATTGTTAATTTAAAACAAACATTAAAGTAATGTAAATTCTTATTACATTCAAAAGAATAATTTTTTTTAATTATATTCATTAATATTAAATTTACATATATAGATTATTACATGCGAATTAAAAAGAGCTTTACAATATTACATTCAAATAAAAAACAAAATTAAAATAAATATATATGTTAAAAAATACAATACTTAAAACTAAATATAAATAAATGTAAGTATGAGTTACATATATTTATTTATAAATGAATTAAATAAAACATAAATTTGAATGTATAAAATGCTTAATTAACAAAACAAAAAAACGCGCCAATTTTTTTACCTCCCGGGTGGTGTGGAAAAATAGAAAACCTTCATAAAAACAAAAAATTTCATGATGCTTTGGGGGTTGGCGAGCGGAGCGAGCAGGGGGATACTCCCCAAGTATATATATATATATATATATATATATATATATATATATATATATATATATATATATATATATATATATATATATATATATATTATATATATATTAGGGTGGTCCAAAATTTTTCAAATCTCAAATTTTCTTCTCAAAATGTTGTAATTGGCTTAAAAATGAGATATTTGTCCGCCGGTTGATTGAAATTAACATTAGGAGGTCTCTACCACCGCAAACAGATTTTAACATTTGATGGTGATCACTAAAAAACCTACTATTTTAACGAATTCACACTTCGACGTCGCATTTTGAAGAGTAAACCGAGTACTATATATAGAGAAATTAAGGGACAATAGGATATCTTGGGTTTTATATGCCAACCGATTATTTATTTATTATTTTTTATTTAGGTGGCCCCTCAATTCTATTTAAACGCACATATTTCAGGGGCCAACTTGAATTTAAATATTTTAAATAATAATAATAACCTTATTTATTTGAACTATTCGACTTAGGGATCTTTTATAAAGATATGATAGTTATGATTTATTATATAATAATAAAATGACTACGAGCTCTAATCTGTATTATCAATAGTTAACCTTTTTATGATTTTAAATTAGAAATTAGCCGTCTTGTGCGACGTACTAATTTCAGGAACAAGATTTGATATTGAATTTGATATTTATTGGCTATTATTACTTATACGGCCGGCAAAATTTGCTTAGTTCATAGCATAAGCAGATTACACTATAGACCATATGCACCATATATATACGTCAATCCAGCGGATTTTTAACAAAAGTTGCTCAGGTCGTTTTCGAAATTTTTCACCAATTTTTTATATGAAGTACATGTTGAATGAAACCCCAAAAATCAATTCAGCCCTGTTTATTCACTGTGGTACCCCCCTAGCATTTTTTGAATTTTTGAAATTGGCCAAAAACATGATATTTTCAAAAAATTCCACAGAGCAACAATCATATCTATTTTTAACGTTTCAAAAAAAAAATTTCTTCGTTTTTTGGACATCTTTCAGGTAAAAATGTAAAAAAGTTGTATTTTATTTTAGATCTACAACCTTATTGTGGAAAATTAGTAAAAAAATGAAATCTACTTAAGATACAGAAAATGTAATTCAAAAAGGCCTGCATTGTATCATTCGTAGTCTCAATAGATATGTAGATACTCGGCCTGGGTCATCTTCAATTTTTTCTACTACAAAAATGTCATCCATTTTAGCAAGTTTTTCACAGTAAGGTTGTAAATCTAAAAAATACAACTCTTTTGCATTTTTGCCTGAAAGTTGGCCAAAAGACGAAGAAATTCTTTTTAGAAACGTTAAAAATAGTTAAGTTTGGAGCTCTGTGGTTTTTCTTGAAAATAT
This sequence comes from Gastracanthus pulcherrimus, assembly GCA_949152435.1. Classification (NCBI taxonomy): domain Eukaryota; kingdom Metazoa; phylum Arthropoda; class Insecta; order Hymenoptera; family Pteromalidae; genus Gastracanthus; species Gastracanthus pulcherrimus. Next base: position 55,722,153 of record OX424576.1, read on the forward strand.
CATGTTTTTGGCCAATTTCAAAAATTCAAAAAATGCTAGGGGGTACCACAGTGATAAAAAGGGCTGATGCATTGTTGGGGGCTTATTTCAACATGAACTATCATGTACAAAATTGGCAAAAAATTTGAAAAACCTCCTGCGCAGCTTTTTTTAAAAATCCGCTGGATTGATGCTAATATATACTATAATATGAAGTGTTCATAACCATAATAGAATACGTCCATTTTCGTGATTTAGTAAACATCCATCAACATTTTAATACCGTTTGTAAAACATGCCATTATTTATCTGATGTAAACTATGCAATTGATAATGTTAAAATGTTTGCGACAGTTTGCATAATTTCTAAAATGGACTTATTTCGCTATAGTTCTGAAGGCCCCATATATATATCATATGTATAGATATATACAGCGTAAGTAAAGGAAATACAGAAAAAATCACTTTTTGGTTACAAAATACATGGTGTGTAAAGTAACTGCACTGCATTGATTAGATAAAATCTTTGTGTTTACTAAAGAAAGGGTTTTTCTGGTTGCTGATGATGAATTTAAGGTAAAATCTGCAGAATTTAAAATGGCGGATCCAATATGGCGACTAATATGCCGATAAGATATGGTTTTTACTCCCGCCGTTTATTTATGTATCCATGATTTCTTCATGATGACATTATTCATTTTTTTTAAATTTGTATACCTTATCGGCATATTAGTTGTTACTTTTAGTGGCATTTTTAGTTCCAATATGGCCGCTAGAAACTCGTGACTCATACTTTTTTACCATAACGATTATAAAACCAGCTACATGAAACCGATTGAGATCTATGGTGGCTTAAATGAAAGGTCTTGGAATCTACTTTTGGAATTCGTATAAAAAAAAATTTTTTGTTACCATAAAATTCAATATGATGGCCAAAATAACGTGACATAGGTAGTAATTCACCAAAATCGATTACAAATAACTTTTTTAGACATGCTCACGTCTCGAAAACGCTTGAATCAATGATTTCGAGATGCTCTTCCTAAGCTTATTATTTTTTTAAAAATATTGGTGCCCTTGGTCGCGTGACGAAACTGATTTTTCAATAAAATAGCCAAAAAAGGCACTTTTTCGAGTTCTACAGCTCTCTCAAAGATCCTGAATGGTAAATATTGAATGTTTCTACAAGCGCATAAAACCAGCTACATGAAACCGATTGAGGTCCTTGGTGCCTTAAACAAAAGGTCTTGGAATCTACTTTCAGAAGACGCATAAAAAAAATTTTTTGTTATCATAAAATCCAATATGGCGGCCAAAATCACGTGACATAGGTAGTAATTCACCAAAATCGATTACAAATAACTTTTTTAGATACGCTCACGTCTCGAAAACGCTTGAATCAATTTCGAAAGTTAGTTCCTAGAGGTTTTTGGGGTCGCTGATAAAGAATATGCTATCAAATTTTGATTTTCTAAATCCAAGATGGCGATTTCAAGATGGCGGACACAAATTTTTTGAAATTAAGTATATTTTTATCTAAAAACGTTATTTGGGGGTTTTTGAGGTCGCTGATTAAGAATATGCCATCAGAATCTTGATTTTCCAAATCCAAAATGGCGGATTTCAACCCCTGAGTAATAACAAAGATACTATACGGCGCTTGTAGAAACATTCAATATTTACCATTCAGGATCTTTGAGAGAGCTGTAGAACTCGAAAAAGTGCCTTTTTTGGCTATTTTATTGAAAAATCAGTTTCGTCACGCGACAAAGGGCACCAATATTTTTAAAAAAATAATAAGCTTAGGAAGAGCATCTCGAAATCATTGATTCAAGCGTTTTCGAGACGTGAGCATGTCTAAAAAAGATATTTGTAATCGATTTTGGTGAATTACTACCTATGTCACGTGATTTTGGCCACCATATTGAATTTTATGGTAACAAAAAAATTTTTTTTATACGAATTCCGAAAGTAGATTCCAAGACCTTTCATTAAAGCCACCATAGATCTCAATCGGTTTCATGTAGCTGGTTTTATAATTTTTGGAAAAAATCCAAATTATTGGAAAAAATTCAAATTTTTGGAAAAAAATCAAATTTTTGAAAAAAAATTCAAATTTTTGGAAAAAATTCAAATTTTTGGAAAAAATTCAAATTTTTGGAAAAAATTCAAATTTTTGGAAAAAATTCAAATTTTTGGAAAAAATTCAAATTTTTGGAAAAAATTCAAATTTTTGGAAAAAATTCAAATTTTTGGAAAAAATTCAAATTTTTGGAAAAAATTCAAATTTTTGGAAAAAATTCAAATTTTTGGAAAAAATTCAAATTTTTGGAAAAAATTCAAATTTTTGGAAAAAATTCAAATTTTTGGAAAAAATTCAAATTTTTGGAAAAAATTCAAATTTTTGGAAAAAATTCAAATTTTTGGAAAAAATTCAAATTTTTGGAAAAAATTGAAATTTTTGGAAAAAATTCAAATTTTTGGAATAAATTTAAAATTTGGAAGATATTCAAATTTTTGGAAGAATTTGAATTTTTTGAAGAGTTTCAAGATATTGGACAAAGTTTAAAATTTTTGAAAATAATTCAAGATTTTAGGATATAGTCTAGATTTTGGAAAAAATTGAAATTTTTGGAAAAAATTTAAAATTTCGAAAAAAAATTCAAATTTTTGGAAAAAATTCAAATTTTTGGAAAAAATTCAAATTTTTGGAAAAAATTCAAATTTTTGGAAAAAATTCAAATTTTTGGAAAAAATTCAAATTTTTGGAAAAAATTCAAATTTTTGGAAAAAATTCAAGTTTTTGAAAAATTTCAATATTTTGGAAAAAATTTCAAATTTTTGGAAAAAATTCAAATTCTTGGGTAAATTTAAATTTTTTGGTAAAATTTAAATTTTTGGGTAAAATTTAAATTTTTGGGTAAAATTTAAATTTTTGGGTAAAATTTAAATTTTTGGGTAAAATTTAAATTTTTGGGAAACATTCAAGTTTTTGGAAAAAATTAAAATTTTTGGAAAAAATTTCAAATTTTTAGAAAAAATTTCAAATTTTTAGAAAAAATTTCAAATTTTTGGAAAAAATTTCAAATTTTTGGAAAAAATTTCAAATTTTTGGGTAAATTTAAATTTTAGGAAAAAATTTAAAGTTTTGAAAAAAATTCAAATTTTTGGAAAAAATTCAAATTTTTGGAAAAAATTCAAATTTTGGGAAAAATTCAAATTTTTGGAATAAATTTAAAATTTGGAAGATATTCAAACTTTTGGAAGATTTTGAATTTTTTGAAGAGTTTCAAGATATTGGACAAAGTTTAAAATTTTTGAAAATAATTCAAGATTTTAGGATATAGTCTAGAATTTGGAAAAAATTGAAATTTTTTGAAAAAATTTAGAAAAAAAATTCAAATTTTTGGAAAAAATTCAAGTTTTTGGAAAATTTCAAATTTTTGGAAAAAGTTTCAAATTTTTGGAAAAAATTCAAATTCTTGTGTAAATTAAAATTTTTGGGTAAAATTAAAATTTTTGGGTATAATTTAAATTTTTGGGTAAAATTTAAATTTTTGGGTAAAATTTAAATTTTTGGGAAACATTCACGTTTCTGGAAAAAATTCAAATTTTTGAAAAAATTTAAATTTTTGAGTAAAATTTTAATTTTTGGAAAAAATTCAAATTTTTGGAAAAAATTCAAATTTTTGGAAAAAATTCAAATTTTTGGAAAAATTTCAAATTTTTGGAAAAAATTCAAATTCTTGTGTAAATTTAAATTTTTGGGTAAAATTAAAATTTTTGGGTATAATTTAAATTTTTGGGTAAAATTTAAATTTTTGGGTAAAATTTAAACTTTTGGGAAACATTCAAGTTTCTGGAAAAAATTTAAAATTTCGAAATGAATTCAAGTTTTTGGAAAAAATTCAAATTTTTGGAAAAAAATTCAAATTTTTGGAAAAAATTTCAAATTTTTGGAAAAAATTTCAAATTTTTGGAAAAAATTTAAAATTTTGAAAAAAAAATCAAGTTTTTGGAAAAAATTCAAATTTTTGGAAAAAATTTAAAATTTTGAAAAAAAATCAAGTTTTTGGAAAAAATTCAAATTTTTGGAAAAAATTTCAAATTTTTGGAAAAAATTTAAAATTTTTGGACAAAATTTCAAATGTTTGGAAAAAATTTCAAATGTTTGGAAAAATTTGAAATTTTTGGAAAAAATTTCAAATTTTTGAAAAAAATTCAAATTTTTGAAAAAAATTCAAATTTTTGAAAAAAATTCAAATTTTTGAAAAAAATTCAAATTTTTGAAAAAAATTCAAATTTTTGAAAAAAATTCAAATTTTTGAAAAAAATTCAAATTTTTGAAAAAAATTCAAATTTTTGAAAAAAATTCAAATTTTTGAAAAAAATTCAAATTTATGAAAAAAATTCAAATTTTTGAAAAAAATTCAAATTTTTGAAAAAAATTCAAATTTTTGAAAAAAATTCAAATTTTTGAAAAAAATTCAAATTTTTGAAAAAAATTCAAATTTATGAAAAAAATTTTAATTTTTGGGTAAAATTTAAATTTTTGGGTAAAATTTAAATTTTTGGGTAAAATTTAAATTTTTGGAAATAATTCAAGATTTTAGGATAAAGTCTAGATTTTGGAAAAAATATAAATTTGTGGAATAAATTTAAATTATTGGAAGAAATTCTAGATTTTGGAAGAATTTGAATTTTTTGAAGAGTTTCAAGATATTGGACAAATTTAAAATTTTTTAAATAAAGTGACATTTATTAATGCATTGAAATTTTTGGAATAAAGTGAAATTTTTGGAATAAAGTGAAATTTTTGGAATAAAGTGTAATTTTTGGAATAAAGTGAAATTTTTGAAAATAATTCAAATTTTTGGAATAAAGTGAAATTTTTATGGAATAAAGTGAAATTTTTTTAAATAATTCAAATTTTTGGAATAAACTCAAGATTATTGAAAAAATTCATATTTTTGGAAAAACTTCAAATTTTTGGAAAAATTTCAAATTTTGGTAAAAAATTCAAATTTTTGGAAAAAATTATAAAATTTTTCGAAGCATCCAAATTTTTGGAAAAAATTCAAATTTTGGAAAAAATGCAATTTTTGGAATAAATTCCAATTTTTGGAGAAAATTCCAATTTTTGGAGAAAATTCCAATTTTTGGAGAAAATTCCAATTTTTGGAGAAAATTCCAAATTTGGAGAAAATTCCAATATTTGGAGAAAGTTCCAATTTTTGGAGAAAGTTCCAATTTTTGGAGAAAGTTCCAATTTTTGAAGAAAGTTCCAATTTTTGGAGAAAGTTCCAATTTTTGGAGAAAATTCAAACTTTTGGAAAGAATTCAAATTTTTGGAAAAATTTGAAATTATTGAAAAAAAATCAAATTTTTGGATTAAATTTAAATTTTTGAAGATATTCAAATTTTTGGAAGAAGTTCTAGATTTCGGAAGAAAGTAAATTTTTTGAAGAGTTTCAAGATATTGGACAAAGTTTAAAATTTTTAGAACTATTTCAAGATTATGGGATGAAGTCTAGATTTTGGAAGAAATTAAAATTTTTGGAAGAAGTTCAAGTTTTGGAAGAAATTTAAAATTTTGGTAGAGTTTATAGATTTTGAAAGGAATTTAAATATTTGGAAGAGATTGAAGATTTTGGACAAAGTTTAAATTTTAAAAAAAACTCAAATTTATTAAAAAATTCAAATTTTTCGAAAATATTCCAATTTTTGAGAAAGTTCCAATTTTTGGAGAAAGTTCCAGTTTTTGGAGAAAGTTCCAATTTTTGGAGAAAGTTCCAATTTTTGGAGAAAGTTCCAATTTTTGGAGAAAGTTCCAATTTTTGGAGAAAGTTCCAATTTTTGGAGAAAGTTCCAATTTTTGGAGAAAGTTCCAGTTTTTGGAGAAAGTTCCAATTTTGGGAGAAAGTTCCAATTTTTGGAGAAAGTTCCAATTTTTGGAGAAAGTTCCAATTTTTGGAGAAAGTTCCAATTTTTGGAGAAAGTTCCAATTTTTGGAGAAAATTCAAACTTTTGGAAAGAATTCAAATTTTTGGAAAAAATTCAAACTTTTAGAAAAAATTGAAATTATTGAAAAAAAATCAAATTTTTGGATTAAATTTAAATTTTTGAAGATATTCAAATTTTTGGAAGAAGTTCTAGATTTCGGAAGAATTTAAATTTTTTGAAGAGTTTCAAGATATTGGACAAAGTTTAAAATTTTTAGAACTATTTCAAGATTTTGGGATGAAGTCTAGATTTTGGAAGAAATTAAAATTTTTGGAAGAAGTTCAAGTTTTGGAAGAAATTTAAAATTTTGGTAGAGTTTATAGATTTTGGAAGGAATTTAAATATTTGGAAGAGATTGAAGATTTTGGACAAAGTTTAAATTTTTAAAAACCCAATTTATTAAAAAATTCAATTTTTTAGAGAATATTCCAATTTTTGGAGAAAATTCCAATTTTTGGAAAAAATTTCAAATTTTGGAGAAAATTCCAATTTTTGGAGAAAATTCCAATTTTTGGAGAAAATTCCAATATTTGGAGAAAGTTCCAATTTTTGGAGAAAGTTCCAATTTTTGGAGAAAGTTCCAATTTTTGGAGAAAGTTCCAATTTTTGGAGAAAGTTCCAATTTTTTGAGAAAATTCAAACTTTTGGAAAGAATTCAAATTTTTGGAAAATATTCAAAGTTTTGGAAAAAATTGAAATTATTGAAAAAAAATCAAATTTTTGGATTAAATTTAAATTTTTTAAGATATTCAAATTTTTGGAAGAAGTTCTAGATTTCGGAAGAATTTAAATTTTTGAAGAGTTTCAAGATATTGGACAAAGTTTAAAATTTTTAGAACTATTTCAAGATTTTGGGATGAAGTCTAGATTTTGGAAGAAATTAAAATTTTTGGAAGAAGTTCAAGTTTTGGAAGAAATTTAAAATTTTGGTAGAGTTTATAGATTTTGAAAGGAATTTAAATTTTTGGAAAAGATTGAAGATTTTGGACAAAGTTTAAATTTTTAAAAAAACTTAAATTTATAAAAAAATTCAAATTTTTAGAGAATATTCCAATTTTTGGAGAAAATTCCAATTTTTGGAGAAAATTCCAATATTTGGAGAAAGTTCCAATTTTTGGAGAAAGTTCCAATTTTTGGAGAAAGTTCCAATTTTTGGAGAAAGTTCCAATTTTTGGAGAAAGTTCCAATTTTTGGAGAAAGTTCCAATTTTTTGAGAAAGTTCCAAATTTTGGAGAAAATTCAAACTGTTGGAAAAAATTGAAATTATTGAAAAAAAAATCAAATTTTTGGAATAAATATAAATTTTTGAAGATATTCAAATTTTTGGAAGAAGTTCTAGATTTCGGAAGAATTTAAATTTTTTGAAGAGTTTCAAGATATTGGACAAAGTTTAAAATTTTTAGAACTATTTCAAGATTTTGGGATGAAGTCTAGATTTTGGAAGAAATTAAAATTTTTGGATGAAGTTCAAGTTTTGGAAGAAATTTAAAATTTTGGAAGAGTTTATAGATTTTAAAAGGAATTTAAATTTTTGGAAAAGATTGAAGATTTTGGACAAATTTTAAATTTTCAAAAAAACTCAAATTTATTAAAAAATTCAAATTTTTTGAAAAAATTCAAAATTATGGAAAACTTTTAAATTTTTGGAAGTAACTTATATTTTCGGAACAAATTCAATTTTTGGAAGAAGGTCAAGATTTTAGAAGAAATTTAAATATTTGGAAGAGATTAGACTTTGGACAAATTAGATTAGATTTTAGGATAAAATCTAAATTTTTGGAAAAAATTCAAATTGTCGGAATAAATTCAAATTTTTGGAATAAATTCTAATCTTTGGAATAAATTCAAGGTTTTGGTACACAATTCTAATTTTTGGAATAGTTTCAAGATTTTATGAAGAAGTTCAAGATTTGGGAAGAAGATTTAATTTTTTGTAAGTTATTAGATATTTTGGACATAGTTCAAATTATTGGAATGAATTCAAATTTTTTGAATAAACTCATATTTTTGGAAATAATTCAAATTTCTGGAAAGAGTTAAAATTATTAGAAGTCCTAGATTTTGGAAAATAGTCTGAATTTTGAAGGCATTTACATTTTTGGAAGACATTCAAATTTTTGGAAGTTTCAAGATTTTGGACAAAGTTTAAATTTTTGGAATAAAGAGACATTTTTGGAATAAAGTGAAATATTTAAAAGTAATTCAAATTTTGGAAGACACTCAAATTTTTGTAGGAAGGTCAAGATTTTGAAAGGAATTCAAATTTTTGGATAAGATTAATCATTTTGGACAAATTTCAAATTTTTGTAAGAAAGTCAAAATTAATGAAAAGGCTCATATTTTTGAAAAAAATTTAAATGTTTTGAAAATTGAAATTTTTGGAAAAATTGAAATTTTTGGAAAAAATCCAAATTTTTGGAAAAAATCCAAATTTTTGGAAAAAATCCAAATTTTTGGAAAAAATCCAAATTTTTGGAAAAAATCCAAATTTTTGGAAAAAATCCAAATTTTTGGAAAAATCCAATTTTTTGGAATAAAATCCAAATTTTTGGAAAAAATCCAAATTTTTGGAAAAAATCCAAATTTTTGGAAAAATCCAAATTTTTGGAAAAATCCAAATTTTTGGAAAAAATCCAAATTTTTGGAAGAAGTTTTAGATTTTGGAAGAATTTAAATTTTTTTGTCGAGTTTCAAGATATTGGACTAAGACAAAATTTTTAGAACTAATTCAAATTTATGGAAAACGATCAAATTTTTGGAAGAAACTTATATTTTTGGAACAAATTCAAATTTTTGGAAGAATTTCAAGATTTTAGAAGAAATTTAAATATTTGGAAGAGATTAGACTTTGGACAAATTAGATTAGATTTTAGGATAAAATCTAAATTTTTGGAAAAAATTCAAATTGTCGGAATAAATTCAAATTTTTGGAATAAATTCTAATCTTTGGAAAAAATTCAAGGTTTTGGTACACAATTCTAATTTTTGGAATAGTTTCAAGATTTTATGAAGAAGTTCAAGATTTGGGAAGAAGATTTAATTTTTTGTAAGTTATTAGATATTTTGGACATAGTTCAAATTATTGGAATGAATTCAAATTTTTTGAATAAACTCATATTTTTGGAAATAATTCAAATTTCTGGAAAGAGTTAAAATTATTAGAAGTCCTAGATTTTGGAAAATAGTCTGAATTTTGAAGGCATTTACATTTTTGGAAGACATTCAAATTTATGGAAGTTTCAAGATTTTGGACAAAGTTTAAATTTTTGGAATAAAGAGACATTTTTGGAATAAAGTGAAATATTTAAAAGTAATTCAAATTTTGGAAGACACTCAAATTTTTGTAGGAAGGTCAAGATTTTGAAAGGAATTCAAATTTTTGGATAAGATTAATCATTTTGGACAAATTTCAAATTTTTGTAAGAAAGTCAAAATTAATGAAAAGGTTCATATTTTTGAAAAAAATTTAAATGTTTTGAAAAATTGAAATTTTTGGAAAAATTGAAATTTTTGGAAAAATTGAAATTTTTGGAAAAATTGAAATTTTTGGAAAAAATCCAAATTTTTGGAAAAAATCCAAATTTTTGGAAAAAATCCAAATTTTTGGAAAAAATCCAAATTTTTGGAAAAAATCCAAATTTTTGGAAAAAAATCCAAATTTTTGGAAAAATCCAAATTTTTGGAAAAATCCAAATTTTTGGAAAAAATCCAAATTTTTGGAAGAAGTTTTAGATTTTGGAAGAATTTAAATTTTTTTGTCGAGTTTCAAGATATTGGACTAAGACAAAATTTTTAGAACTAATTCAAATTTATGGAAAACGATCAAATTTTTGGAAGAAACTTATATTTTTGGAACAAATTCAAATTTTTGGAAGAAGTTCAAGATTTTAGAAGAAATTTAAATATTTGGAAGAGATTAGACTTTGGACAAATTAGATTAGATTTTAGGATAAATTCTAAATTTTTGGAAAAAATTCAAATTGTCGGAATAAATTCAAATTTTTGGAATAAATTCTAATCTTTGGAAAAAATTCAAGGTTTTGGTACACAATTCTAATTTTTGGAATAGTTTCAAGATTTTATGAAGAAGTTCAAGATTTGGGAAGAAGATTTAATTTTTTGTAAGTTATTAGATATTTTGGACATAGTTCAAATTATTGGAATGAATTCAAATTTTTTGAATAAACTCATATTTTTGGAAATAATTCAAATTTCTGGAAAGAGTTAAAATTATTAGAAGTCCTAGATTTTGGAAAATAGTCTGAATTTTGAAGGCATTTACATTTTTGGAAGACATTCCAATTTTTGGAAGTTTCAAGATTTTGGACAAAGTTTAAATTTTTGGAATAAAGAGACATTTTTGGAATAAAGTGAAATATTTAAAAGTAATTCAAATTTTTGGATAAGATTAATCATTTTGGACAAATTTCAAATTTTTGTAAGAAAGTCAAAATTAATGAAAAGGTTCATATTCTTGAAAAAAATTTAAATGTTTTGAAAAATTGAAATTTTTGGAAAAATTGAAATTTTTGGAAAAAATCCAAATTTTTGGAAAAAATCCAAATTTTTGGAAAAAATCCAAATTTTTGGAAAAAATCCAAATTTTTGGAAAAAATCCAAATTTTTGGAAAAATCCAAATTTTTGGAAAAATCCAAATTTTTTGAAAAAATCCAAATTTTTGGAAGAAGTTTTAGATTTTGGAAGAATTTAAATTTTTTTGTCGAGTTTCAAGATATTGGACTAAGACAAAATTTTTAGAACTAATTCAAATTTATGGAAAACGATCAAATTTTTGGAAGAAACTTATATTTTTGGAACAAATTCAAATTTTTGGAAGAAGTTCAAGATTTTAGAAGAAATCTAAATATTTGGAGGAGACTTTGGACAAATTAGATTAGATTTTGGACAAAGTTCAAATTTTTGGATGAAACTCAAGATTGGTGGTTAGTCAACCTGAATCGCCTTTTGTATTTGTGACGACTTTCTGTCGTCTCCCCATTATATATGACTTAAGCCACAGGAGAACACTCCTGGAGAATTCCATGCGCATCAGCTTACGCAGCAGTTTAGTGTGTGAGATGGTGTCGAATGCTTTGCTAAAATCAAACATCAACAAAATAGTCAATAGTTTTTTGTTGTTGTTAATGCCTGATCTTGTGTCTTCCGTCAGTTTTAGTAGTGCTGTCTGTGTGCTGTGATGCAGTTATTTGGTCTTGTACTATTTTTTCCAGGACCTTGGAAAGGAAATTCAGTAGGGCAATTGGTCGAAAATCTGACACCGTAGATGGGACAGGCTTCTTCATCAAAGGCACCAATTGAGCTCCCTTCCAAGTTCCCAGAAAAATGCCATTGGACAGAGAGGAGTTAAAGATTTTAACGATATGATCTCCCACAAACGGAAGAGCCTTAGCCACTATACTTTGAGGGATGCCGTCTTCTCCTCTAGCCTGCGACGAGAAATGGGCAACAGTCAGGACCACGTCCGAGAAGCTGACTTCTCGGATAACGAAGCCGTCATCACTGGCAGTGGTCAGGACGTTGTCAAGTTCTTCATCACTTTCACTTTGTGAGATCGACACTCCTGCAAAGTGGGCATTGAGCTCTTCCGGCGAGAAACCATGAAGCTCCTCTCTTGTCTTTGGCAGAAGGCCCAGAGCCTTGAGCTCTTTCCAGATGTCTTTCTTATTATCAATAGCTTAAAAAATTCTATTTTGCAAAAATCTTTCTCTAGTTTCCTTCGTTTGTAATTCAACTTCTGCTGCAAGGCTCTGATACTTCTGCCACAGTCTGTCGTATTTGGTCCGCGCATAGCGGACGGCGCAATTTTATCTATCACAGCCATGAGGTTGACACTGAGGCACTCTAATTGACTGTCTACACCGCCGCAGGACCATCAGTCGGCGACCAATCACAGTCAGCTAGATGGGACAGGAGGTCGTCTTGCTGGATCGATTTAAAATCCCTGTAGCTGAAAGATTCAGCCACAGGGCATGCAGCAGTTTCGACTCCAATCTCGACCTCTATGATGTTATGATGACTGGGAAAAGGCGCCGGCCGATTGTCGCTACTCAGTGCAACGTCATTATTATCTGTCAAGATCACATCAATCCACGTGTGAGAATCTGTGAGATGATGAGTCGCACCATGATCAACTATTTGAAGGTTGAGATCATCAGCCAACCGCCTCACAAATCTTGCATCGGCTGACGTTCCGAGTAGGTTCGCATTCAGATCTCCCATAATAATTTTATGACTAAAGTCTTGCGTATGTGTTGTTAGTTTGTCTGTTAAGTCGGAACCCTGTAAAAACGGTACGTGTGGTGGTCTGTATACCAAAGCAACGAAGACGGGGGGAAGGCTGCCCTGCTGAACACTGCATATTAAGTATTCAGGTATAAATGGCCTGCCCTCCCGTGTGGTTAGAGAGCTGCACATTAAATTAGCCTTGAAAGAGTTATGAATGTACAGGACCGGCCCGCCCCCTAGTTTGTTGCGATCAAGTCTAATTAGTGAATAGTCGTCAAACTGAATGCGATCACTCCCAACAGCAGGGTTAAGGTGCGACTCAGCAACTCCAAAGAGATGGTAGGCAGGACCAGCTGAAAGGTGTTGTTTAATCATGTCAATGTGCCCCATAAGAGAGGTAACATTGACAAAACCTGCTCTCAGTCCCCTACAGTGAACCCCCCCCCCCCCCCCCAACAGTGTCTGCATATAGTCAATTTTTTGTGACAGTTTCTTTTTGACCTGTTGACGGAATAACAGTCTTGTCAATTGCGCTTTCTTTTTCAACATTTTTTGTTGTCTTATCTACGGTTGGTGATGGTTGATTAGTGGCATATGATGCCACTATTGTTTGAAGATCTGCCGCAGACGAAAATTCATGAGAGACGTCGCCATCACGCCTCTTCACCAGGAAACGGCTCCCTCTATGCCAAACGTATTTAAAATTGAGTCTCATCGCAATTTTTATTTTTACATTTGTCTGAGAAACGGTATTGTTTTGTGTACTGGGGAGCACTGCAATTTGTTGGTTTTCAATTTTGTTTAGTATAAGTAGGTTATTTTTTTGGATATTTTCTACGTTACTCTCAATTTTATTAATAGTAGTTTTATATCTAGAGCTAAAGTTTTCTTTTATTATTATTTTTCCTATATTCTTTATTATTTATTTGTTGTCACTTTCAACTCTATTAATTTTATTGGTTAAGTTTTGGAAATCAGTTTCAAAAGTATTTATTATAAAATTATCAATTTTAGTTTGTGAGTCAAAGTTAGTCTGCTCTAAATTATATATTTTTTCTAGTAACGTATTGTAATTTACCTCAATTTTGTTCAATAAATTGTTTGTGTCGACGTTACCGGCATGTAATATTTTATTATTGATTTTTAAATTGTCTATTTCTTGGCAAAGCACTTGCTTTTCTTTTTTCATCTTCTCCAGCTGGGAGTGTTGATACGACGGTTTTTCCTCAATTTTTTGCAGCTTGGATTCAATTGAAAGTGCTAAAGTATGTACTGCTGGTAACGTATTTAGCCTATTAACAATTACTTCCAATCTGCCTTCAATAGAGGTGCAATGTCTAGCAAGTGCATTGTCAATGTTTTTTGTAGTTGAATTCACGTACTCCACGAGGCAGGAGGCCGTTTTTCCCTTTTTAAAAGCAGTGCTGTCTGACATTCTAATGACGGACGCATTTACGTCATTGACGCTGCTATTGTTCTTAGAAGTGAAAGACTGCGATGTATCATATGCACGGTTTGAAGATATATATATATATATATATATATATATATATATATATATATATATATATATATATATATATATATATATATCTTCAAACCGTGCATATGATACATCGCAGTCTATATATATAGAGAGAGAGAGAGAGGGATAGAGGGATAGAGGGAGAGAGAGAGATAGAGAGATAGAGAGAGAGAGAGTTAGAGAGAGAGCGATAGAGAGAGAGAGAGAGAGAGAGAGAGAGAGAGGGGGAGATTAGATTATATAAAATTGCTTTTTATTTCTGTACATTGTGTTATACATTTAAAAATTAAACGTTACAGATGATAGTAAGATAAATAAGTTGTGAGTTTGTGTAAGAATGGTTATGAGTGTAGCTATAGGATGAGTGAGGTGACACAGATGAAATGAGGAATGAGTGATTGGTGATGATAAGGGTTTTTTCAAGTGTGAAAAAGTATTCTCTGGCTTTCTGCTTAAAGAGTGTGATGGATGTAATGTTGCGGAGGTATGCTGGTAGTGAATTCCAGAGGTATGTGGCGCATATGTGGAATGAATTCCTTAGCCTCTCAGTCGTGAAGGTCGGGATGTCCAGAGGCGTCCCTCATCCCTCACAGGTCGGGTGACTCGGAGTGCGACGTGGAAATCAAAGTTAGCAATGATGTAATATGGCACAGTTGTGGTAAATAGTTTTCGAAGAAAACAGGCCGCAAAGTGCTTCCTACGTCCGGCGGTGGTAAGCCATTGCAGCTCACGTATGAACGGGGTCATGTGTTCGTCTCTTCTTATACTGTAGATGTAACGGTTCCCGTGTTCACGAGTCTCTGGAGTTCTATATCAAGTTCTAGCATCAGGTCACAGTATACTAATGAACAGTAGTCAATGATAGGAAACAGGAGCATTTGAACAAGGTGTTTGCGTAATTCGAAATTGGTGCTTTTCCGGAAAAACTAGAGCCTGTACATCAGAGTGTGAGCACGCTTACACAATTGTGTGACATGCTCCTTCTACGTTAGTTTGGAATCGAGCACGAAGCCCAGGTTATGGACCACCGACTCATAATCAACCCGGGCTCTCCGTATGTTGATAAAGGTGTTGGCTACAAATGGTAAAGCATTCATATAGTAGGGTGAGCCCAGGACGATTGCCTTTGTCTTAAGGACATTGAGTTTAAGATGATTTTGTGCAGCCCAGCCTAGTATCCTATCGGCGTTAGCACTCATCTTGACAGAACAAGAGTCGACCTCCTCAAGGTGGCATTGACTGTAAATTTGCAAGTAATCCGCATAGATTAGATGTGATACATCAGGATCCAGGCAGAACCTGATGTCGTTGATGTACAACGCGAACAGTAAAGGGCCCAGAACTGATTCTTGTGGCACTCCAGTGTTGAGGGACCGGAAGGTAGAGAGTTCATTGTTGTCACCAACGACGGCCTGTTCTCTTCCTGAGAGGTAAGAGGCCAGCCAGCGAATGACTTGCTTAGAGAAGCCCAAGGAGGATAGTTTTTTCAGGAGCCTGACGTGACATACGGTGTCAAATGCCTTGCTAAAATCAAAAAGTAGAAGAAACCTTCTTGTTATTGATACCAAGCCTGACACCATCAGTCAACTTAATTAAGCCTGCCTGTGTGCTGTGACTGGTGTGAAAGCCAGGTTGTAGATCATCAAGGAAGAAATTGAAATTAAAATGTTCCGGGAGGTCAGGACTCTCAAGTGTACGCAGATATTCCTCAACAGTGGGGGCCAGCGTGATTCTAAGATTCTTAAGCTCTCTCTAGATCTCATTGACATCAGTTAGGGTTGACAGACGTGAATAATAATAATTCAGTCAAGGGTCTGATAATATTTCAGCATATATATCAACGAGAAATTAGGCAAAGGTCAAGCTCGTGTTAGAGTCCTGTTTATGGTGCGTGCCACCGTAAGGGACTGATGTGAGGGAGTTTTCCTCGATGAAAGCCTTGATGAACTTGGTATCTTGAGACGCGGAGAGTTGGTCGTCGTTAAAATCACCAGAAGATGTGGCCACGTAAATGTCCAGGAGGAAGAAAACCAAGCCTTGCAGGAGAGAGAAAGCCGTACAGATTTGTAGGTAAGTTTGCGGAGAAAAAAGTTAAGAAAACAGCGAAAGTAGAAGAAACTAGTGTACTCACGTGTCAGACAGACAGACAGACAGACAGACAGACAGAGCGAGAGAGAGAGAGCGAGAGAGAGAGAGAGAGAGAGAGAGAGAGAGAGAGAGAGATAGCGAATGCGAGATAGCGAATGCGTGCAAGAACAGATAGAAATAATTCGATAATGCGCTATGTGTATTTCTCTCTCTTTCCACTCTCTTGAAAAGAAAGTTTCTCTCGCCTCTTACAACGAAAATCATATTTTGACGCTCATCTTTCTTTTTCATTCTTTTCGCTTTCTCGAAACACACTTTCGTTTATTTAATATCGCACCGTACATAAAATGTTTTTACAGCAATCACGCCATTTCTAATTTTGCGGTACTTACGTGTTTTATTCGCATATCGATTTTCGTACAAAGCATAGCGTTATTTAGACGTTTTATCGCACGTCCCCGATTTTTAATGTTTCGGGGATTTTACAATACTCACCCGCTCGCGTTTTATTTTCACTAAAGTAACGAATCACTTATCGCGCCATTACACACCAATAACTAATGAAAATAATCACGCGACGCGCAATCATGCGAGAAAATGAAAGCTTTGTAAATACCCGTCGCCTCCGTTGTATTTCCTGCCTCCTTGGTCGGCGTCATCTTCGTGGCGTCCAAGGCTTCCTCTCTTCATCTCCCGCCGTTCCCTTCTCGCCGTACGTTTATGGAAGGCAAAAAGACTCGCTTACTATTTGCCGTTTCACACAAGAGGAGACGCTCACCGTTTCTTGTACTCACTCGCGGAGAAGATGATCGGCTTTTCTTTGTCGACACTGAGAAGAAGCTAGCATCATTTTCAGTCTCGATTCACTCACGGATATTATGATCGCCTTTTCTTGCAGGTTCACTCACGTCACACCGCGAAGAGAAAACCTTTATTTTTAGAGGCACTAAACATCACTTTCACGAAAATCCGTGTCTTTTCGTAAAAGCGCGGTGGAAGCGTAAAAGCATGACCCGACCGGGCCTATCATCTGTTACATTTATAGGAGGGATGGGCTTTTAGAAATGATGACACAAGATTTTCGAATATAAAGAAACGTATTTATACGTACTCTCTCCTCTTGTCTTACAATACGTATGATCTCGTCAACGTCCAGAGCCCAAGTGGCTGCACATCAACGGCGCGCACTTGCGCTATAGAGATAGATAGACGGCGTAGTAGTAGGATACAAAGAGAGACAGAGAAGCATAGACTATGAGCAGGAGCTCTCTCTCTCTCTCTCTCTCTCTCTCTCTCTCTATATATATATATATATATATATATATATATATATATATATAGAACCCGTGGCGTCAAGGAGGGAGAGGAAGTTAATTTTGTAAATTGGGTTTAGCATGATTTCGTTACGGATTCAATGTGGAGAGGAAGAGAGAGGGGGGGAGGGGTACTGAAGGCGAAGACAAAGAATCACGCGTCCCTCCAAACCGCTGGGAAGACTCCCGTAGATAAGGAGGAGTTAAAAATACGCAAAATGTGATTGCCAATGAAAGGAAGAGCCTTAACTATCACACTTTGGGGGATACTGTCCTCACCTCTCGCTTGTGACGAGAAATGGGCAACTGACAGAACTACATCTGACATTGTCACAGTTTCAAATTTAAAGCAGTTATCACTGGCTGAATCCAAGGTGCTGCCTAAATCTACGTCACTTTCAGTCTGGAAGATAGTTACACCTGCAAAGTGCGAGTTTAGCTCATTCGGCGTGAAACCATAAAGCTCGTCTTGTGTTCTTAGCAGGAGTCCCAGGACCTTCGGCTCTTTCCAGATGTCCTTTTTGTTGTCTAGGGCATCAAATATTCTACCTTGAATGTATGTTTTACGCTGAGACTTAATGCACTGCTCTACTCTTGTGGCGAGGGCGTGGTACTCCTGCCTAAAAGTTTCGTCCTTGGTCCGTACATACCGTCTTCGTAAAGCATCACGTTTCTTGAGCAAGAGTGCCAGCTCAGCATCAACCCATGGAGGATTTGCCTTATTTTTCGGCGTGAATTGTTTTTCAGGAGCTAACGTATCAATGACATCCAATAGGTTAACACTGAGGCACTCCAGCAGTTCGTCAACGTCATTATCGTCGGTGCAATCAAACGGCGATCAATCACAGTTTGTCAAATGTGTCAAAAGGTCATCCTGGTTAATGGACTTAAAATCCCTATACTGAAAAGTTCCCGGTTTCGGGACTAGGTTGGCTCTATATGTAATTTCAACATCTATAAGATTATGATTGCTCGTGAATGGTGCCATCTGATTGCATGAGTCAAGTACTACATCATTCTCATCTGTCATCATAACGTCAATTCATGTGTGAGAATTTTCGAGGTGATGAGTCGCACCAGGGTCAATTATTTTTAAGTTGAGGTCAGCTGCCAGTCGCCTGACATATTTAGCATCCTCAGACATCTTAAGGAGATTCGCGTTCAGCTCGCCCATAATAATTTTATGATTAAAATCCTGTGTATGTAATGCTAGCTTTTCTATAAGATCGGAATTTTGTAAGAAGGGAATGTTCGGCGGCCTATATATGAGTGCTACAAAGAGTGGGGGGATATCACGCGATTGAACATTGCACATAATATATTCCGAGATACCTGGTATGCCTGGTTTATAGGAGTTTTACACGTAAAGTAATAGCCCACCCCCTAACTCATTCCTATCTAGTGTAATTATTGAGTAGCCGTCGATCTGAATGCGAGTGTCCTTGACCTTAGGTGAAAGGTGCGTCTCAGCAACTCCAAAGAAGTGGTAGGAGGAACCAGTCAAAAGGTGTTGGCGGATTATTTCAATGTGACATACAAGTGAGATAACATTGATAAATCCTACTCTAAATACCTGCACAGAACGATATCGTACGAGGTCCAACTGCGTATAAATGCGTATATTTTCCATTACCTTCAATCTCGCTTCCTGTACACTACGGGCGAGCCAGGTTGTGCAGGCGCTCCCGTCACCCTGACCCGTAGTTTCCCATCATCTCCAGTAACACTGTGTATCTGGTGACCGTCTCAAGGCGCTCCTCGGACGGTGACTCAGATACACACAGTGCAAAGAGATAGTGAGCTAGGTGCACCCGCGTGCAATTAGTTCTAAGTATAGTTTAAATAGCCGGCCGCGACATGAGGCGCTCCTTAATCGTGCGCATATATTTTTAATAATAAGCTCAATAGAATAGAGAATTCACTGGACAGATTTACGGGCGCCCCCGTATCTGGTTCGCTGTTGAGAGCCCCTCGTGGCGCTACTCGAGTGTTACTCCACACTGAAAGAAATAAACAGTTGTTTCTACCCGGGAGAACCCAAGCAGTATTTACTTGGCTCTCCAAACCAAGCGCACAGCGACAAAACATGCGCAGTAGACACACACAATGCTGCACGGCAGTGCGCGGTTGAGGAAGGGGAAAAGTATGGGGGAAATAGACTTCTTTTCAATCTTCTGCGCATCTAGTGCGCGTGTATTGTTGTCTTGTCACGCTTGCTTGCGAGAGCCAAGCAGATACTCCTTGGGTCTCGGGTTAGTAGTTAGTAATAGCTGCTTATTTCTATCAGTGCAGTGTTACGGTGCTAACGCGCTAGTAACACAGGTTCCTCCGAATTAATAGTGCACTAGAGGCTGCGGCGTCGTGGAGACGCGCCTCCACGAGAGCATTAATTTAAGCTAGGTAACGTAACATTCCACAAACACAATTTATATAGTTATAAATCAAAAATACTCTAGTCTGATTATTTTGTTTTTTTTTTAATTATGTTATAGATTCCTGAGAACTCGACCAATTCAGAGCAGATTTAGCTATGTTGAAATATTAATTAAATTCGTTAACTAGTATATAAATTCTTTCCTTATATTATTTTGTATCATATTTTCTTATTTTCGAATAAATGTTATGTTTTTTTTTTCATACGTAGACATATAATTATTCATTTAACAATCCTTCTCCTTAACCCCCCGAATCGAACCCTGGTTAAGCTCTTAAGCATCCGAGCGGGGTCCAATTGTTACCCGTTAAAAGGTTTTTGGAAACAACGTTTTATAAATATTTTAAAAGGTTTTGTGCTATTAGGGATACGCATGGAGAAAAGCAAATGCGTATATAAATACTAATTTTTAATTAATAACGTAAATTTAAAATTTTTTTTTGTATTTTTTTGTAATTACACTCGACGTTAAACGTATCGGTCGAAATTATTTGAATTTTTTTGAATTGTTGCAACTTTATTGGATTGAATCCTCGTTTTTTCTAATCTCATTGGAGGAATTCCATAAGTAATTATATATAATAATATATAATTATATATCATTATATATAATTATATATAACTCACAAGGAGGGGTTTCGGATCTCGAGTCATGAATTCTGATAAGACTCCAAGAGGTATTTTGGTACCTAAAAATGAACTCCACCCTGCTGCAGATTATCATGTGCTAAAACACGTATAGAGGCACGTGCAAAATTATGTGCAGAATAACGTTTAAAAGCATGTATCAAATCACGTATCGTAGCACATATAAAAGCACGGGACACATCATGTGCAGGAGCATGTAACAAAGCACGTGATGAAATGAACCCATATAATCACGTGCTTCGGCATGTGCTCCTGCATGTGCTTCAGAACGAAAGAAAAAAAATATAAAATGTAAAAAAAGTTGCCCTGACCGGGGCTCGAACCAGCGATCTTACAGTTACTAGGCGCTTACCTTGACCACTCTGTTAATCAGACTCTTGAATTTCGTTAATGTATAAGCAACATATAAGCCGTAATAGAAACAATATATTTTTGTTATATGATATATGAAAAATTGATTTTTATAAGACAACAAGAATAAGCCACATTCTTTATTATTTAGCAATCAAAGGGATATGAAATACCAACCCGATTTCTACCACATTCTTTAGCACATGATGATTTTCAGCAGGGCAGCACCCGCACTTTCATCTGATAGGCCCCTCTTCTCAAGATATATAACCCATTGTTCCCCGGGTAAAAATGAGTCATATCTAATTATACATAATAATATATAATCATATATAGTAATATATAATCAGATATAATTGTATATAATTTCGTATAACTTTTGGCTCTATATAATTGTGCTTAAAAATGTATGATCATGTATGATCATATATAACGAGATAGGGTCATAAATGGTTTATACGATCATAGAATATTATGTACTATTATATACAATTTTCGAATTGTTCAAATGCAATACAACTATATTTGAGTATTCATGATTATTAATGACAATATATAACGATATATGATAATACATCATAACATATGTTAATATATAGTCATATATGATTTTATATACGTGTGTATATAATTACACGGCCGCGAGACCAAACCGCGGGTCCGGACCTGCGTGCGAGAGGGCCACGTGAACCCTGCCACGTGAACCCTGGAACGCGTGTCCGGACCTTTCCCGCAAGTGATTTTACTTTTGTAAGTGGGTGTGTGTGTATGGGTCTGTGAGTGTGTGTGTGTGTGTGTGTGTGTGTATATGTCTATGTATATGTTTGTGTGTATGTGTATATGTGTATATGTGCGTGTGTGTGTATATATGTGGGAGAATCCACCACACCGACCGATAACGCAGTTGTCTGCCGCCGGTAAAGTTATAGAGATGCAAGATGGCGGGCTTGTCTAGACTTGGACAGCTGAGAGAGGCCACTCCCTCCATAAGCAAAGTCACGGCTCATCGCTGCCGCTACATGTTCACTATGTACTCCATCTTGGAGAGGAATAATTTTCTTCTTACTGAAGACTCCTTTATATCAGAACCACCACAACTACTTCTAGCATTACCCCCACCACCACTACCCCTACCCCACAACTACCCCTAGCATTACCCAACCCGAATCTGCGCGAGCCCCAAGACGCCACCCGGCAGCGAGCCTGCAGCGCTATCTCGCGGTCGAGCAGAAAGTTCCGACACGCTTTTCCTGCAAGTGATTTTTACTTGAGAGATAGATAGATAGATAGATATAATATTTATTTCGATTTTCATAAAAATTACAGCATTCTGTACATATATTTTCCTACAGCAGTTCATATTCGTTGTGCTAGTACTTATAATAAAATTCTATTTGTAATCACAGTTCTTCAAATTGCATAGAAGTCTATGATTATCACATATCGTCAAATATATTAAAAAAAAATAAAGTCATACAATTTAAAATTAATGCTTATACGATCATTCTCATCACTCTAACAATATATCTATCACGTCAAAGAGAAAAGAAAAATAAAATCACTCATGCATACATCAGACACATACAGGCCGCCATTCACGCTTATAAATATACTCATACTTATACAGATTAAAATTAAGTCAACAACAATAAAATTATATAAATTAAATAAATAAGGACAGGTACAATACACAATAAATTAGGACAGATACATAACAGAAAGGCAAGTGTCCCGATACTTAAATTAACTTGCCACCGTTCTGTTGTCTGAGATTCTACGCAGCGGAGAGAGTTCCAGAAATGCGCACCCTGTGCTCTAAATGAATAGAGGCCTGTGTCAGTGCGTGATCCCGGAACTGAGAGCTCTTTCACACCATTCCTACTGGAAGACCTCGATTTGTTTTTCATGAAAAGAGCCGCAAGATACAGGGGTTGCTTCATATTTATTGCTTTATACATTAACAACCCCGCAAAATACGCTCTTAAAGAGGTCCTTAACATCTATCTATCTATCTCCTTAACATCTAAACAATCGAGGTACTTCCTATACGGAGTGATATGCTCATCCCTCCTAACACCGCATATATATCTCACACACGAATTTTGAAGCCTCTGTAAATTAGTTTCAAGCTCTTCCGACACGTCAAGGTAGACCACGGAACAGTAATCTAAATGAGGTACTATCAGTGCACATGCAAGCTGCTTACGCAGCGTCTCGGTGGCGCATGAACGAAAACATCGTAAACTGTAGAGAGGTCTATTGACCTTTTTACTTACCGCATCAATTTGCGGCTTCCATGATAGCTTTGAGTCCATGACAACACCGAGGTTTGTGACAGTGTCAGCAAATGGCACACAGATGCCATCCTGAAACTCAATGCCCAGCAAACTAAGCTTCTACAGCCATTTTATATTATGGTCAGAACCAAAGATAATGGCTTTGGTTTTATCGACATTGAGTCGCAGGCCCGCCTCTGTGGCCCACTTAGACGCTGCTCGCGCTACAGCTGACATGCGCCTGATGCCCTTCTGAAAATTCCGCCAGGTCATTTGAGTGTAGGTTTGCAGATCGTCAGCGTATAGCAAGTGCGGGACACGACCACCAACCAGAGCCTCCTTTAAGTCATTAATATATAAATTAAACGGTAGAGCTCCCAGGACTGAATCCTGCTGCATACCCAGATTGGTGGTCAGTCAATCTGAATCTCCATTATTAGTAATAACCTTTTGTCTTCGACCAATTATATATGACTTTAGGCATAGTAGAATACCCCTGGAGAAACCAAAACGTAATAATTTTAGGAAAAGTTTAGAAGGTGAAATGGTGTCGATCGCCTTGCTAAAATCGAATAATAGCAGTATCGTTAAGAGTTTTTTGTTTTGAATTTATGCCAGTCCAAATGTCCTCAGTTAGTTTTAGCAGAACTGTTTGTGTACTGTGAAGCTGTCGAAAACCTATCTGCATTGGGTCAAGGAGTCTTTTTGTTTGCAAAAACTCCGTAATCTGATCGTGGACTATTTTCTCTTTGGAGAAAAAGCTCAGTAGTGCTATTGGGCGAAAATTCGAGACTGAGGATGTCACAGAAGTCTTCTTAAGTGGCACTAGGTGAGCTCCCCTCCAGGTAGCTGGCAAAACGCGCGAAGATAGAGAGAAGTTGAAAATTCGCATGATTTAATTGCTAATAAGTGAACGAGTCTTCACTATCAAACTTTGGGGAATACCGTCCTCACCTCTTACTTGTTATGTGAAATTAGCAACAGCCAGGACTACATCTGAAAATGTTACCTCTTTAAATACGAAGCCGTCATCACTGGCTAAATCAAAATGCTGTCTAAATCTACATCACCCTCGTTCTGGAAGACCGACACTCCCGCAAAGTGGGAGGTAAGTTCCTCCGGTGTAAACCCGTGAAGATCCTCTCGTGCCCTTGGCAGGAGCCCCAGACCCTTTAGTTCCTTCCAAATGTCTTTTTTGTTGTCAGGTGCATCGAAAATTCTACGTTGTATGTAAACTTCCCGTTCACTTTTCAAGCGTTGTTCTACTTTGGCCTCGAGAGTCCGGTACTCCTACGGGAATTTTCGTCTTTGGTCCGTGCATAACGTCTCCGTATAGCATCATGTCTTTTTAAGAGGTGTGCTAGCTCAGCATCAACCCATGCAGTATTTGCCTTGTTTTTTGGTTTAAATTGCTCTTCTGGAACTAACGTATCTATAGCCTCTAATAGGTTGACACTGAGACATTCCAGCAGACCGCCCACGTCAATATTTTCAGTGCAATCAATCGGCGACCAGTCACAGCTTGTCAAATGAGACAGAAAGTCTTCCTGAGTAATTGACTTAAGTCTCTGTACTTAAACACTCCAGTTTTAGGGACTGCGCTGGCTACAAAAACAATTTCAACACTGATGATGTTATGGTTGCTGCAAAAGATCGCCATCTGATTGCAGGTGTCAAGCATTACGTCATTATCGTCTGTCATTATGATATCCATCCATGTGTTAGAGTTTTCAAGGTGATGAGTATCGCCATGATCAATTATTCTTAGATTAAGGTCATTAGCCGGTCACCTTATAAATTTAGCAGCTTCTGATGTCTTAAGGAGATTCACATTCAGATCTCCCATTATGATCTTGTGGTTAAAATCCTGAGTGTGTATCGCTAATTTGTCTATTAAATCTGAATTCTGTAAAAAGGTACATGCGGTGGTCTGTAACTTAAAGCAACGAAGAGTGGGGGATGGGTTCCTGATTGCACACTGTACATGATGTATTCCGAAATACCGAGCTTTCCTTCCTGCGTAGTCTTTGAGACACACAGAATTTAGCTTTAAGAGAATTATGCACAAACAGGATAAGCCCACCCACAAAATTGTTTCTATCTTATTTTACTATTGAGTAACCTTTGATCTGAATACGAATGTCCTTAATCTCAGGTAAAAGGTGCGTCTCAGCAACCCAAAGAGGTGGTAGGAGGGACCAGTCAAAAGGTGTTGCGGGAGTGTCTCAATGTGACCTTGGAGAGAGGTCACATTGATAAAACCTGCTCTCAGTCCCCCACGGTGACCCTCTCGCTCCTCGCATTCACCTAGTCAGATCGCATCTGTATCAACATTGCATGTCTGTATTTCCGGAGTAGGTGGAGTGTTATTTTCTCTGGCAAGGTATTAACGCAAACTTGATGTACTTTTGGGAGCG
Source organism: Gastracanthus pulcherrimus (assembly GCA_949152435.1). NCBI lineage: Eukaryota > Metazoa > Arthropoda > Insecta > Hymenoptera > Pteromalidae > Gastracanthus > Gastracanthus pulcherrimus. The sequence goes on from OX424576.1 coordinate 55,747,434, forward strand.
CATGTCTCGTATCATACAGTGAGAAAACTGTTTGCAGATCAGCTGCTGTTGTATAAACATGAGAGATGTCGTCGTCTCGCATCTTGACCAGGAAGCTACCTCCTCTGTGCCATACATACTTAAATCCTAGTGTTTTGCTTGAACTTCTATAATTTACAGATATAATGCTGTCTAGCATTGAATTAATACAAGTTTTCCCACTTAAAACCTGCTCCATTTTTTATTGATCAAGATGCGAGTCGTCGATATCCCTCGTATGATAGCTGATAATAGTACGCTTTGCACGCATGATCTTATCCACTAAATCGGCTCCAGAGAGGGATTTGTCTGCTTCTGGTATTGAGGGTCTCAAATTATCCGACCGAAGCAATCGGGTGCCTATAATATCTTCTTGCTGTATGTAAGGCAGTATTTTGACTAATATAGCATGAAAAATAGCTATATAATTATTTTCATCTCCTTCAAAGATGCTTGATACTATTAGTTTATTATTATTACTAGTTTTCAGTACATTTTCTTTTGATAAAGGGACCCGATTGCTCCGTGCGGGGCGGTGAATATTTATTTGTATAGCGCTGTGTCTATTAAGCTGATCAATTTCTTAATCAGTACCGCATTTTCTTTTTCTAATCAGGTTTGTTTGATTCGAAACTCCTCCAGCAAGGAGTTCTGATCTGTCAATTTTTTCTCCATAACTTTTAAGCTCTTTTTAAGATCATCAAAACCCATTATCAATGCTGGAATTGCTTTCCCCGTCTAGAAATCTTCAGCAAACTAGAAGTTATGGTTTTCACCTCAGACATTTCAGTTTCTACTCTAGCAGCGATAACTGAGATACTACTGGTACATTCATGAATTGTATTAAACTTATCTCTATTCTCTTCTATGGTGAGATAACCGTTGTTAGCTGTTCTGCTGTTGGCCCCGCCGATAGTTGAGTTATTCATAATAATACTAGAGCTATCAGAAAGTCAGTGCCCCTGCTCAGCTGCAACCCGTCGTGCGCCTGTGCTGATATTTGTGCTGGAGAAAAACTGAGGGTGAGGAGCGGGGGCGGTAGCTGATGCGAAGAAATATTCGCGATGATCGGTTGGTGCTGCGGCTTTGCCGGTGCATGTGTGTGCAATACTGTATTCTGATGAATCATCATAATTTTGAGTCTCTGTCTTCTGTAATGTTTGACGGTGAGATTAGAAATAACATATCATACAACGTTTGAAGAATTTCATCAATTCTTTTAATTTTATTTTCGTATTCCTCCTTGAAACACTTAAGGGGGGGGGGGGTCCTGCATTAAAAGGCCTAAAAACACTGCTTTTCGGGGATTTTTTTATTATAAAAAGAAGTAACTAACCATAGCGAACTTTTTAGTATTGTTTCAAGTATATTTGTAGAATACAAAATCATTGTTTTTATGCATATATATATATATATATATATATATATATATATATATATATGCTCATATATAACCATTTATAACCATATATAACCATATACAAGTCTAGTGGCAATTAGCTTGTATAGCGTTATACATAGTTATACATGGCCATATATAGCCATATATAATTGTATATATTCATATATAATCATATCTAACCTCTCATATACACTTATATATAGCTATACATGATAATATAAAATCATATATAATGATATATAAGCTCTTACTACATGTAAAAAATTTCAAAAATTTTCTAAGTCCCATTTATATATGATTATATATAACAATATATAATTGTTTATAAGTGAAAACATAGCGTTACCCCGATCTACACGCCATTACATATTCCGTCAGGCCCCATTCAGGCACCTGATCAGGACCTTATACGACTCTTAAGATATACTTGATCATATCCTAGTTTTACCAGAACTTAATATTTCTACTCTCTCGTGGTGGCAGAATTAATCTAACCAATCAGGTACTTCCAGTGTTATAATTTGAACAATGTGAGTTCGGGTAATGGTTAAGGTGCTGGATCCTCAACTGAAACAACGCGGGTTCGAGTCCCATCTCGGGCAACTTTTTTTTTTCACTGTGTAATGTTTCAAATAAAAACTTCAAAACCTCTACGAATAGCATTGGAATAATATTTGAAAGTTTCGAATCTGGGCTAAAATAAATTTTGTTTCAATGCTTATTCGTACAGGTTTTGAAATCTTTGTTTCAAAATTTGCACAATAATTTTGCATAATAAATTTTATATATCGAGTTATATTAAACTATTCATTGTTCTATCGGTAACATTTAAGGCGGGAAATTTGAACTACTAAATCGACTTTGACACCCCCTTAAACAAAATGTCCTAATTTCGTAATATAACAAATAAACACTGACACATATCACAATTTTTTACGGATACAAAATGAGGGACATTAAGTGTATCTTATTGTGTAAATAATTAATTTCCCAAACATAGTTCCTTCATTAAAAATTGTTCTAAAAATCGAAATTTTAAAATTTTTTAATTTTAAAAGCTGGCTATAAGAAAACAACTAAATAAGCTTAAACTTTTAAGCGATACCTTAATATTTATAACAAATAGGACTGCAAAGTTTGGTTGAGTTCTACCAAGCGTTTTTCAGACGTATTTAAAACTTTGCTTTTCAAATTTGTAGGTTTGAACTCTAACATTTTTAAAACGTTCGAAAAACGGTATGTGTTATCAGGGATAGGACGTCGAACTAACATGTATAACACGTTGACTAACGTGTATAACATGTTGCACTAACATGTATAACGGGTTGAAATAACATGTATAACACGTTGAACTAACACGTATAATACGCTGAATAAATGTGTATAACATATTGCACCAACAAGTATAATGCGTTGAACTAACATGTATAGGACGTTGTATAACACGTTGAGCTAACATGTATAAAACGTTGATCTAACCTGTATAACACGTTGAACTAATATGTATAACACGTTGAAATAACGTGCATAACACGTTCAACTAACATGTATAATTTGAAACATAATATTGTTACAAAGAATATGCACATTTTTTATACTTTCTTACTGTTTAGACACGTATACGTAATGGTATTTCATCCAATATTATTTGCACAATCTATATAATATTCTAATTTATTTTTTTTAATTTTGTTCTAATGTAACACTGAATTCATAGTTTCTTGCATTATTTCCTACGCTTCTCACAGTTATCTACAGATTTTCCTCATACTTTAAAATATCCATTAGGAAATTAAAAAAAATTCAACAAATGCGAAATAAATGTGTTTGTCAAATTATTTATACCTAAAAATAATTCATGATGAACACAAAAATCTACACAGTTTTATTGCACAAAATTTGATGAGTGCTATATAAAAATTTTGACAACTAAAGATTTCAGTATGACTATATTGTTTAGCGCAACACATTTTTTAAAATTTATTCTGAAACAATTAAATTAAACAAGAATTTCTTTAAATTAATACTTAATTATGCCCTGTAATATAATCGTTGTATTTGATTGCAAACTTATTTATTTTACATACTTTTAATATTTTTTCAGATACACGGCTGTAGTTAATAATCATGGAAATTGCTGCTTTGGTATTGGTGAAATGGAAGCATTCACAAAAATTGATAATAGATTTCTTCAACAAAATAAAGACATTTTAAGAGATACGTCTATCTTAGTGATGGATGGTAATCCTTCTTTAGACGCAATAAAACACGCTTTAGATGTCTCTGTGCAAAATAAAATTCCAGGTTTGTAAACATTATTAATTTTACTATTAATAAATATTCATTCTCATATATAAATGCTTGGAATAACATCAACACATTAGTAGACAAATAACTTCTTTTTCATAACATTTTTAGTGTAACACTCTTTATCATAAACTGTATTTCTTATAAGACTTTTGATAAGAACTCTCCTTTGCAAGGAACTAATTTACGAAAAATACTACAAATTATTTATTTTCGTATTACGTTTTCAAAAAAATGTTGGTTCACAACTTTGCAACTACATTTTTCTTGTTCTTTAGGTCATAAAGTACACGAAAATATCTTTAATATGCGAAAAAGACCTTGTGGCACTATTTTACATGTATATCAGTTTCTGTTAAGAAAATTTAACATGGGAATTATAAAGAAAAAATATTTTTATACAAAAGAAAATTAAAGTACTAGAAAAGAGCTTAAATTTTAAACATGCTACGTAAGAAAATTATTAAAATATAAAAAATTATGAATGATCAAAGATAGAGAATAAACTCGACAAAATAATCAAAATTGAAAACTCACGAAATTTTTGCCAACAATAAATCCCGCTCATTCTTATTACACAAATACACACGTTTTACAGCCGCGTTGGATCAGCGTACACGATAGAAATTCTAATTTATTTTTATTTAAAAAAATTGAATTGTAAAAATCATTGCGTTTCAGTAATAATATTACGAATAACACTCCATACGCAAATTTTGGAAATCTTAACTTAATTAACACGTGAGCATATATAAAAATGTGTTTTTATAGTTCGTTACAAAAGGACTTCTCAAAAACTCTTGGGAACTCGATTAATTTGTTGATACGTATTTGATGAATGTTTTACTTGTATAGATAATAATACAGGGCCACAAAATGAAATCGGAAAAGTCCTTCGACCAAACGAAGTGATCTATCTGTTTTCGGGTGTGCTGATCACGAATCTGTGGTCTTTATGACATATACACATCAGGATCAAGGTCATTTGAAGATCAACTTCGTTAATTAGAGAGATATTATCTTTTTGACCTTGGATTCTGAAAGAGCAAGAAATTTTACGTTCGGATATAGTTTGACCCAGTGACCTCTAGAGGTCATATAAAGGTCGAGAACATTCCTTAGTACTACTGAATCTAGTAGCTTGTCATGGTTTGCGAATATCGAGGTAATGACCTGTACCAAAGTTACGGGGCACGTATGGAGGGTTTCAAAATATATACACAGCAAAGCAGCAAGAAAATGTAAATACCTCATATAACGTTGTGTATAAGGTTTTTAAGTTATGGAGTACTTAGATTTTTTCTGCCTGTGTATAAAAGTTTAAGGTTATAAGGTATTTAAATTGAACTCTTCTGTCTTTGTAATGATTTTAAGGTTATTTTTTGTCTTTTATTTATACATATATGGGTTTTGATGTTATGTGAATATTTTGATTTTTTCGCTATAAATTCTCTAATGTCCTGTCATGTCCTTTCAAACTAAAAAAAGTTGTTCTATGGTACAGTCCTCTTTTTGTCCTCTTTTTGTCCTCTTCTTGTCCTCACTTGTCCTCCATGTTTTATGCACCGAAGAACTTAAGTTCGCAGCCCCCTGGAAAGGAATGTATGCTCTCAATAACAAAAATTCATGAATGACGTGTTCGTTTACTGGCGAAAGATCTACGAAGAGATTTTCTTTTATGTGGATTAGTAGTATCTCTCTTGATAGACCAGCAATAGTCCGACATCATATTTATGTCCCAATAACCTTGGTATCTATTTTCGACATCCTTGAAGTCTTGAAGAATAGAAACGACGCCATGCAATATGCGTGTTAACAACTTTTGTGTCGTTTGTGTAAAATACGTCATCGGTTTGGAAAGAAAGCTATTTACAGATAAATTAAAAGAAAATTACAGAAATCTCTTCAGTTTAGATACTAGTGGAATGGACAATTTTTGGACTCCGAAAACTATATGCATTAAATGTAGATTGCAAATTTACTACCATAAAAAACTAACATTTTCTTCACCAATGATCTGGTGAAATCCGACAGATCATAACACGGATTGCTATTTTTGCTTAACTAATACATCTGGGTACAACCGTAAAAACGTATCTCTTACATCCTATGCATGTTTCAGTCTGTGACTCTTCTTGTGCACATCACCGTTGATCATAGTATGTGAGACAATGAGATGTCGACTAATGAAGATTCTTCTAATACAAATGCTGGAAATATTGAAATGCAAGTTGAAGAATCAAGAGATGAACATGATGACCGTTTAATGGATGAATCGGAAGAAATGGATGATGATGATCAACATGCAAATTCTAATGTGTTTACTCAAGATGAACTGAGTGACTTGGTTCGATACGCAGGACTATCGAAAGAAATTTCCGAGCTATTAGCATCTAGGTTAAAAGAAATACGGTTCTAACGCCTGAAACTTGTATACCCTTCTACCGAAATCGAGATCGCTCATTTAGGAATTGTTTTTAAAAGAATTAAATTTAGTATTTTGTAACGATGTTGAGGAACTAATAAATGAATACAAGTGCGTTAAGTATGAAGCTAGTGACTGTCGTCTATTTATAGATTCTTCGACAAGGAATTTAAAAGCTGTTTTGCTCCACAATTGCAACATATATGCCCCTATACCAGTCGGTCATTCCATTGTGTTAAAAGAAGAATATCATAATCTTTATCTTCTGTTCGAGAAATTAAATTATGATATTCACAGCTGGCAGTTGATCGGAGATTTAAAAATAACAACAATTTTATTAGGCCAACAAAGTGGATTCACAAAACATCCATGCTTTATTTATGAATGGGACAGTCGAGACCGAAACCAACATTATGTGAAAGAAGACTGGCCACTCAGACCAAATTAAACTCTAGGTACTAAGAATATTATATACGAAAGTCTTATCCCTGTACATACAGTCATCCTTCCACCTCTACATATTAAGCTATGTTTGGTTAGACAGTTGATCAAAGCAATGAAAGAACTTACCAGCAGAAAGTCGTGCCTTTATGTACATCTTCGAGAAGTTTCCAAAACTTTCTGAAGATAAAATCAATGAAGGAGTCTTCGATGGCTCACAGATAAGGAAACTGTTGAAGGATGAAGAATTTGAAAGAAGAATGCTAAATACGGAGCGAGCGTCGTGGCAAAGTTTCAGAGAAGTTCAAAAAAAATTTCTAGGAAATAATAAAGATGCTGATTACAAAAATATTGTGAATAGAATGTTAAGCAATTTTAGAGAAATGGGATGTCTAATGAATTTAAAAATCCATTTTCTTCACTCCAATATTCATCACTTCCCTGAAAATTTGGGGGACTTCAGCGATGAACAGGGTGAGAGATTTTACCAAGACCTCAAGGATGTCGAAAAAAGATACCAAGGTTATTGGGACATAAATATGACGTCGGACTATTGTTGATCTATCAATAGAGATACTACTAATCCACATAAAAGAAAATCTCTTCGTAGATCTTTTGCCAGTAAACGAACACGTCATTCATGAATTTTTGTTATTGAGAGCATAGATTCCTTTCCAGGGGGCTTCGAACTTAGTTCTTCCGTGCATAAAACATGGAGAACAAGCGAGGACTAGAAGAGGACAAAAAGAGGACTGTACCATAGAACAAATTTTTTTAGTTTGAATGGACATTAGAGAATATATAGCGAAAAAATCAAAATATTCACATAACATTAAAACCCTCACATATATATATTTATTTATTTATTTATATATATTTATATATATTATATATATATATCTTTATACAGTGCGTCTCATAACTATAGAAACACAAAACATTTTTACATTTAAATCTGTGTATTATACCTTTTCTTAAAAAACCTGTAACTTTCGAAGCAAAAAACCAAGGATAATTTTAAAAATAGCAAATAAAAGGCAATTTTATTCTCTTTAAGATGTTACAAAAATATTGTGTCTACATTAACTTATGAAAAATTCACGCACGGTTTAAACAAAACTTGAATACTAGATAAAAAATTTACATTGATTTAAATGGGTCTAAAAATTTAAAGTGTTTCTATAGTTATGAAACAACGATAACTTCTTTAATGTTGATGCGAAAGAAATATTCTAGTAATGTTTTAAAGAGAATATATTTTCCATTCATTGGCTTTTTGCAAAATTATCCTTGGATTTTTGCTTCCAAAGTTACAGGTTCTTTAAAAAAAGGTATAATATACACATTTAAACGTGAAAATTTGTGGTGTTTCTATAGTTATGAGACGCACTGTATATTATATATATATATATATATATATATATATATATATATATATATATATATATATATATATATATATATAAAGACAGAAGAGTTTAATTTAAATACCTTATAACCTTGAACTTTTATACACAGGCAGAAAGAAAATAAATCTAAGTACCCCGTAACTTAAAAACCTTATACACAACGTTATATGAGGTATTTACATTTTTTGCTTGCTTTGCTGTGTATATATTTTGAAACCCTCCATACGTGCCCCGTAACTTTGATATAGGTCATTATCTCGATATTCGCAAACCATGACAAGCTACTAGGTTCAGTAGTTCTAAAGAATGTTCTCGACCTTTATATGATCTCTAGAGGTCACTGGGAACCGTGGGTCAAACTATATTGAATGTAAAATTTACAGCTCTTTCAGAATCCGAGGTCAAAAAGATTATATATCTCTAATTAACGAAGATGACCTTCAAATGACCTTGATCGTCACGTGTATATGTCACAAAGACCACGTATTTGTGATCAGAGTACCCGAAAACATATAGATCACTTAGTTTGGCCGAAGGACGCTTCCGATTTCATGTTGTGGTCCTGTGTAATCCTTATGAATCGCTCTTTAATATTCTATGTTAAATAACGTACTGCTTAACATTGATAAATTATTATAAGGCGATGAAATCTCTGTTAACAGTGGTTATACATACAAAGTACACAATGTATAGTATCAAAAGAGCTTGAGTTAAGTTGGTAGCACTGCAAATTTAAATTTATTTAATAATTGAAAACTTACATTAATCAAAAAGTTTTTTGAGTACTTAAAAGTAACTCATTTTTAAGCTCTTAGATTGCCTTATATTCATAGGTACGATTTCTCATTGATATTTTTCAACGTCAAAGAGTGAAAAGCGTTCGTTTCAACTCAATCTGCCTTTTTTCAATAAATTTTCAATAATTGTTCCAGGAAATCAATTTTCATCAATACCTTATGTTATTTTCTTAAATATCAACCGAGAATACCTATTATAAAAGTATATTTTATAATAGATTCAGACAATGATTCAGTGTGTAGACGATAAGTGCAAAAAGTTCATAGTGTACCATTTTTTAATAATGTTAATTGCTCCAATTCATGAAGTCTTTCACAACTTTCATGAATTATATAATGTTCTGTAGGTGCTTAGCTATTCATGTATACTTTATTGATAAGGATTTTATATTAGATACCGAATTGAGGACCTTTTGAATGTTACTGTATCCAACGTATACTACTATCCCCTCCGTAGATTCACACCTGTTCATACGTACACCTAAAGTTACCACCTCTACATATGAGGATGGCGACCTAGCAAACTTGTGCCAGAGGTCATCATGGTGGAAGTAAAATTCCAACCAATCAGAAGCGGATATCCCTACACTCTGATTGATTGAAGTCTTTCCCGCTTGCGCCATCTACTGGTCGGAGTTTGGCGCTCGCCATCTTCATACACTATACATCCGCTGTAAGTAGATAAACGTTGCAACCATCATGACAATCGCTTCAACCATTACCCGCTATATTGTTAGTGCTTATTTAAATTGTATTTATAAATAACAATTGTTAAGTATATAGTTGTTATTTGCACCATGCAAATGAAGTGGTTATTATTTTGTGCCACCTAAACAACAGCCTAATCCTGAACCCTAGCTGCAAAAGTATAAACATACGTATTTTGTAAATATCTTCTATAATATTAAAATAATAAAAATCCCCGCTTACTGGTCTCCGGTCTCCGATTACCAATCTCTTAAAAATGTACACCTCTTCTTAAAAAAATTTTCTTTTAAAATATGTGTGAGTGTGAAAAATGAGTATGTATGTGTGTGTATGTATATTAGGGTGGACCGGAAAAAAACATTGTTTTATTCGATTCCGAATAGCAATAAACTTTTTCTATATGTCGAAGGAAGCTATTTGCTGTAAGGCAGAAATTAAAGGATGACTTTTTTAATTAGTGCATTACCATTGAAACTTGGCGTTTTTCGATTTTTATACTAAAATCAGAGATAAAAGTTCATTTGCGCAATCAAAAGATATAAAAGTCATTTTTTTTTCAATTTATATGTGAAAATCAATTTTTAATTTCATTTCCAAAGTTCAAATGCGCCTCTTTATCATGGTTTGAATTTGTTTATGCTGGTTTTTAATTAATTATTTACTTTTTTTCTGTGAAATGTGACGATAATGACGCAATAAAACCTAATTACTGACGGTATATTGACGTCAATTATTTTCTTGCATGAACTTAACAATAAAAAAAAATTATAATTTTATATATTTTTTTTAATTTTCCAATTTCTCATATTTTATTCGTTTTTGTTACTTTATTTTTATAAACGTATTATTTATAATAATTATTATTTATGTATTCTTACATACTTTCTAACTATTGTTTTTTGAGGTTTTCGAACCGCATTTGGTAGTAATTGTTTATTGTTTATCCGATGTCGAAGTTCAAGTGATTTTTCCAGAGGTAATGTAATACCTATACGCATTAGACCTGACCCACTATAGTCATGATGTATCCATTCCCCCCTTTTAACTGTACCTACAGTTTCAAGTGCACCTGCTCGTGTTCTGGCTCCTGCATTTATGCCCCACTCTGCCGCCTCCTGTGTCTGTGAGCCGGTCTGTTGTGGTGCCTGCACAGTGGTACATACAAGTTATCGCTGTGACAATAAATCACAGCTTCCACTGGTCAATCTGCACGGCTTTCAACATCTAAGAAGCAACAACACCCGGCCAGCTTTTTGACGTTAAGTGAGGTGAAAACGGCAGAGTGGTGGGAGCCAAATACGAAGCATAATCAACTCAGAGGTGCCACCTCTATCTGGACACTCTGCATGCAGCGCCAATACTACCAAGGCGCCATCTGCCGACTCAAACTACTGAACTACGCGACTACTGAGGCGACACCTGCTGCATCCTAGCCACAACAGCATTACCTTCCCTCGCAGAACGACTCATCTTTGTCGCCACCAACATCATGGTCGACAGCTGCGCCATCTGCGGGGAGGTCCCTAGGAGCAGCAACTCTCTACGTAAGTGCTGCATATGTAATATAACCTGTCATCCGGCGTGCGAGCCTCTTGCAGTACTTACCCGCGTGCAACGAGGTGCGCTACAGCTTCAAACCAAAGCTGTAGCGTGGCAGGCATGCATCGAATCGAAGAGGTCGTTGTTCGAGTCGGCAATCACGCGCGCGACGAATACGAATGCTAACAACATGAGTGGTAGAGAGAAAGAAATAGCCGCGTTCACTCCGGACAGTAAAAAGCCAGTAACAGCTGCGCGTGCCAATCAAGCGAGCAAGGCCACGCCCACGAACTCCTCACTCTCTCGGTTGCCGGGGCTACGCCCCGCCACCATCAGCAGCCAACTCTGGTTGGCCGCGCAGTCTCCTGTGACGTCACTGAGCCCGCCTACTTCCAGCATGGGAGCTGAGCACAGCGAGGAATCCCCGAGCGACGTCATGGCCAAGAGTATAGAAACAAACCGTGCAAACGATACATCGCAGTCATTTACTTCTAGAAACAACAGCAGCGTTAATGACGTGAATGCATCCGTTATACGAATGTTAGATAGTACTGCTTTAAAAAAAGGAACAAAGGTCTCCTGCCTGGTGGAGTACACCAATTCAACTTCAAAAAACATTGACAATGCACTTGCTAGACATTGCGCCTCTATTGAAGACAAATTGGAAGCAATTGTTAATAGGCTAAATACCAGCAGTGGATACTTTAGCACTCTCAATTGAATCCAAACTGCAAAAATTGAGAAAAAACTGTCTAAACAACACTGCCAGCTGGAGGAGATGAAAAAAGAAAAGCAAGTGCTTTGTCAAGAAATAGACAATTTAAAAATTAATAATAAATTACTACATGACAGTAAAGTCCCAACAAACAATTTGTTGAATAAAGTCAGGATAGATTACAATATGTTACTAGAAAAAATAGATAATTTAGAGCAGACTAACCTTGAGTCACAAACCAAAATTGATAATTTTATAATATATACATATGCAACTGATCTCCAAACTATAACTAAGAAAATGAATAGAATTGAAAGTGACAAAATAGAAATAATAAAGAATATCGCAAAATAATAACAAAATAAAACTTTAACACTACATATGAAACTACTATTAATCGAATTGAGAATAACGTAGAGACTATTCAACAAAATAATCAACTTATACTAAATAAAATTGAAAAGCATCGAATTGCAGTGCTCCCCAGTATACAAAACACTAGTATAAACAAATGTAAAAATAGTAACAAGCTTATAACCAATAGTAATTTAAGTGAGAACTGTAGCAATATGGGCGATACCAATGATGATTGGAATAACAATAATGACGACTACAATATAGTTGTACAGAAAAAAAATTATCTAGTCACGATTTTAGTCATAAAATTATTATGGGAGATCTGAATGCGAACCTACTCGGAACGTCAGCCGATGCAAGATTTGTCAGGCCGTTGGCTGATGATCTCAACCTTCAAATAGTTGATCATGGTGCGACTCATCATCTCACAGATTCTCACACATGGATTGATGTGATCTTAACAGATAACAATGACATTGTACTGAGCAGTGACAATCAGCTGGCGCCCTTTCCCAGTCATCATAACATCATAGAGGTCGAGATTGGGGTCGAAACTGCTGCATCCCCTGTGGCTGAATCTTTCAGCTACAGGGATTTTAAATCGATCCAGCAAGACGACCTCCTGTCTCACCTAGCTGACTGCGATTGGTCGCCGATTGATGGTCCTGCGACGGGTGTAGACAGTCAATTAGAGTACCTCAGTGTCAACCTCATGGCTGTGATAAATAAAATTGCGCCCTTAAAAGAATTTACACCGAAAAATAAAATGAATCCACCATGGGTTGATGCTGAACTGACACATTGATACAAAAAACGTGACTCTGTACGAAGACGCTATGCGCGGACCAAAGACGACAGACTGTGGCGAGAGTATCAGAGCCTTGCAGCAGAAGCTGAATTACGAACGAAGGAAACAAGAGAAAGTTTTTTGCAAAATAGAATTTTCGAAGCTATTGATAATAAGAAAGACATCTGGAAAGAGCTCAAGGCTCTGGGCCTTCTGCCAAAGACAAGAGAGAAGCTTCATGGTTTCTCGCCGGAGAGCTCAATGCCCACTTTGCAGGGGTGTCGATCTCACAAAGTGAAAGTGATGAAGAACTTGACAACGTCTTGACCACTGCCAGTGATGCCGACTTTGTTTTCCGAGAAGTCAGCTTCTCGGACGTCGTCCTGGCCCATTTCTCATCACAGGCTAGAGGAGAAGACGGCATCCCCCGAAGTATAGTGGCTAAGGCTCTTCCGTTTGTGGGAGATCACATTGTTAAAATCTTTAACTCCTCCTTGTCCAGTGGCATTTTTCCGGGAATTTGGAAGGGAGCTCAATTGGTGCCTTTGAAGAAGAAGCCTGTCCCATCTACGGTGTCAGACTTTCGACCAATTGCTCTGGTGAGTTTCCTTTCCAAAGTCCTGGAAAAAATAGTACACGACCAAATAACTGACTTTTTACGGGAAAGCAACACTTTAGACCCGATGTAGACTGGTTTTCGATAGCATCACAGTACACAGACAGCACTACTAAAACTAGTGGAAGACATAAGATCAGGCATTAACAACAACAAAAAACTTTTGACTATTTTGTTGATGTTTGATTTTAGTAAAGCATTCGACACCATCTCACATACTAAACTGCTGAGTAAGCTGATGCGCATGGGTTTCTCCGGGAGTGTTCTCCTGTGGCTTGAGTAATATATAATGGGGAGACGACAGAAAGTCGTCACTAATTCAAAAGGGGATTCAGGTTGGCTAACCACCAATCTTGGCGTGCCATAGGGCTCAGTCCTGGGACCCTTGCTTTTCAGCCTTTACATAAACGACTTACAAGACGCACTAGACTAAGATGGTGTAGAACACATACTATACGCTGACGACCTGCAAACCTACACTCAAGTGACCCTCGAAGGTCTTTGTGATGGTATCGGTCGCATGTCAGCTGTAGCACGAGCAGTGTCGAATTGGGCATCGGCTGGCCTGCGCCTCAATGTCGGCAAGACAAAGGCGATTATCTTTGGATCTGATCACAACATCAAACAGGTTCAGAGCCTTGACTAGCAAGGCATTGAGATACAGACTGGAGTACATATTCCCTTTGTCGATACAGTTACCAACCTCGGCGTGGTGATGGACGGAAAGTTAACATGGAAGCCGCAATTGAATGCGGTCAGTAAGAAAGTTAATAGAGCTCTGTATAGTCTGAAATTATTCCGTTCTTGCACCACGGAGATACTACGGAAGTAGCTGGCATGTGCACTGGTACTACCTCACTTAGACTACTGCTCAGTGGTTCTTCTTGACGTGTCAGGGGAGCTTCAGACACTACTACAACGTTTACAGAATTCATGTGTGAGCTACATATGTGGTGTTAGGCGTGATGAGCATATCACCTCCTACAGGGAAAGACTGGACTGGCTGAATCTGCAGGTGAGGAGGGAGTATTTTATGGGGCTGTTGCTTTACAAAGCGGTAGTCATGCGGCAGCCACCATATCTTACTGCCCTTTTTGAAAAAAGTCAGGCCAGGACTTCAGGCAGGGGTGGTACGAAGGAGCTCTCGGTTCCGGGGTCGCGCACCGATAAGGGCCTTTTCTCGTTTAGAGTTCAAGGTGCACACTTCTGGAATTCGCTCCCAAGTAGTGTGAGGTGCCTGCCATCTTTTTGTAAATTTAAAACGGCGTTTGGCAGGCACCTTAAACAATTACATGGTGACGAGAATACACAGAAGTGAACTTTTCGAATATTGATAAATAAATTATTTTCGTTCATTTCTGTGTAGTCCTAATCTATCTCTGGTATTTATTTAGGTTATTTGTTTATTTAAATTATTTATTTATTTAAATTATTTATTTATTTAATTTATTTATTTATAAATATTATTTATTTATTTATTTAATTTATTTAATTTATTTAATTTATTTAATTTATTTATTTATTTAATTTATTTATTTATTTAATTTATTTATTTAATTAATTTATTTATTTATTTATTTATTTAATTTATTTATTTATTTATTTAATTTATTTATTTATTTTATTTAGTCATTTATTTAATTTATTTATTTATCTAACTTATTTATTTATTTGATTTAGTGATTTATTTAATTTATTTATTTATCTACCTTATTTACTTATTTGATTTAGTCATTTATTTAATTTATTTATTTATCTACCTTATTTATTTATTTGATTTAGTCATTTATTTAATTTATTTATTTATCTAACTTATTTATTTGATTTAGTCATTTATTTAATTTATTTATTTATCTAACTTATTTATTTGATTTAGTCATTTATTTAATTTATTTATTTATCTAACTTATTTATTTGATTTAGTCAGTTATTTAATTTATTTATTTATCTAACTTATTTATTTGATTTAGACATTTATTTAATTTATTTATTTATCTAACTTATTTATTTGATTTAGTCATTTATTTAATTTATTTATTTATCTAACTTATTTATTTGATTTAGTCATTTATTTAATTTATTTATTTATCTAACTTATTTATTTGATTTAGTCATTTATTTAATTTATTTATTTATCTAACTTATTTATTTGATTTAGTCATTTATTTAATTTATTTATTTATCTAACTTATTTATTTGATTTAGTCATTTATTTAATTTATTTATTTAATTTATTTTACGTGTTAAGTGTTAAGTATGAATGTATTTATTAGCGTGAATAGTAAGAGTGTCATATGAATGAGTGTGTTTTTATTTTTTGACATGATAGATCTACGTACAATTTTGGTAAAGTGTGTGTATGTATTCCTTATATTTTTATCGTATTTTGTTATCTCTATTATATTTATTTTATTATGTATTGACGAAGCGTATTCTGTGATGTACCATTTGACTATGACTAGTTCACTATATTTAGATTTTATAAACTGACGAACTGTTACAGCGAATAATGTTATTTTTTATATAAGAAACGCAATAATTGAATGTTAAATGTGAGATAACAAATGTATAAACTGACTGATATTTTAATTATTTTAATTATACATGTACATGCTATTGTAAGAATTGCGTTATTGATGAATAAATAGTATATCTATCTATCTAGCTATCTATGCCCGGGATTTGAACCGGGACCTCTTAGTTAGAAGTTCGACTTACAAACCACACAGCTACCGCGGCTCCTTAAATTATGTATTAGCAAAGAAGATAGACCCCAATAGAAGCGCAAAGCCTTATGGGCGACTGAGGCACTCCACTGGCTAGTAAGCACCCCGACCACGCGCAGCGCGACAGTCGTTTTCCAAATGTTTCCAAGCGTTTTGTAGGTAACAGGATAACTCTCGGCCGATAACATATCGGCAATATCAATAAAAGCATGTATTTAAAAATTGTACATTGGAAACATGTCAGTTATGGTTTGCAATACTCGAAAAATATGTAGAAAACCTAAAAACATATAGTAAAACAAATTATATTCAATACTCCAAACCTTATCTACAAATGGGGGAGCACTTTATATATCAAATCCATTATTTAACACTCGTTGGCAGCGATGGTCCTGTGGATAACGTATCTGATTCTTAATTTTTTTATGCTGGTTCAAATCCGTTGCACTGTTTTTTTTTTAAATTTATTATTGTGTATAGGAAATGTATATTACATTAGTGTATAAATAAAGTGTATATTTATTTAAATGTATAATGTATTTAATATAATAATTGGTAGAGTTATGCCAATATGTAAATTTATTTCCCGTTGTATTTATTTTCCAAAATTTTATTGACTTATTTGGTACCTAAAATAGAAAGTTTTTGACTATTTATATTGAGTTTTTGAACATCTATTGTAAATTATGCATAATTTTTCAATAAAAAGTTGTTATATTATTAAAGTTTTTTGCATCTCAAAAAATTTGTACACTTTCTTGGTACCGTAACAAAAATGAAGCAATAGTACAATATCAATAGTTAATCTGCACGGATAATTTTAAAAAACCAATGTTACAAATATTTTAATTAAAAGAATATATTAAAAAACTTATGTTTTGTATACATATCTTTGGGAATCGTTCCTCAGGAAGGGAGAGAGATTGACGCAAAGACGAGAAGTCGAGTATATGGTCTTTATTGTATATACAGCGGTCGCAGAGCGGGCTTGGTCGTAGCGTGCGAGCGGCACGAGAGCCAAGCCGATACTGCTCTGACTCGCTTATCGCCACCTCGAGGTGGGGGAGAAGCGAGCGCGAAGATGGCCGCCTCTGCTGAGCTAGTACAGCTCCCGAGGACAGAGGCGCTGCTTGCGGCGATGAACCGGGGGCGCCACAGCCACTCCCCCTCCAGTGGCTCTGGCGGCTGGAAAGAGCCACGATACCTGCTTCCTGGCTGGGCTCGGATGCGTAGCTTCGGGTACGCCGTGCGAGGAGGGCGGCGTGGACGGAGTCGTGGTCTGCTGGGTTGGAGTCGCTGGAACAGGCGGCGGCGCCGCTGGGCCGGGCGCTGAACTGGGCGGTGGCGTCGCTGGGCTGGGCACTGGGACGAGCGATGATGACGCTGGGTCGGGCGGCGGTGCCGCTGGAGTTTGGCTGGGCGGGTCGGCCGAGTCTCTGTAGGCTGGCTTCAAGCTGTCGGTGGAGATCGTGCGGTGAGAGCCGGCGATGTCGATCACGTAGGCTCGATCGCTGACGCGCCGGATGACCTTATGTGGGCCCGTGTAAGGGGCCTGCAGAGGCTTGCGGATCGTCTCGACCCGCTTGAAGACGTGAGTGCATGTCCGGAGATCCTTGTAGACGAAAGGATGGGGCTCCCGGACGTGTCTCGAGGCCGGGACCGCTTTGATAGCCTGCGTCAGGCGGCGAAAGTCCCTGATGAAGGTCGGTGCATCGGCGTCTGGATGGCTGGAGGTGGTGAAAAATTCACCTGGAATCCTCAGCGTTGTCCCATAGAGCATCTCGGCCGGAGATGCTTGCAGGTCCTCTTTGAAACACGAGCGAAGGCCGAGAAGCACTGTTGGGAGTGCGTCAGGCCATGGCGTGCGCGGGTCACACATGAGCGCCGCTTTGAGGGTACGATGAAAACGCTCCACCATACCGTTGGACTGCGGGTGGTAGGGAGTGGTACGTTGACGGCTGCAGCCGATGAGCTGGGTGAGGGCGCTGAACAGTTTGCCCTCGAACTGCGGTCCTTGGTCAAAGGTGATCGTCAGTGGTGTGCCGAAATAGCAGATCCAGTGGTCGACCAGGGCCTTGGCTGCGGTGGTGGCCAGCTGATCCGGGACTGGAATGGCTGTGGGCCACCTGGTGAATCGGTCGACGACTGTGAAGCAATATTGCATGCCGTTAACGAGCGGCAGCTTGATAAAATCGATGTGCAGGTGGTCGAACCGGGCGTCCGGAGTGGCGAAATCACCCAACGCTGCACGATTGTGACGGTTGACCTTGGCACGCTGACAAGGCTGGCATTCACGAGCCCATCGTGCGGAGTCCTTCTTCATCCCTGGCCAGAAGAATTTCTGGGACACCAGGCGTGACGTCGCCCTGATGCTAGGATGAGCGAGGTCGTGAATGACGTCGAAAGCCGTCTTTCGGAGCGGGCCCGGTAGGTAAGGCCTGACCACGCCTGTCGTCGTCTCGCAGTGGATCGTATGGCCTTCTATATCGAGGGCCTGCAATTTTACCTTAGTGGCCAAATTTATGTGAGGCATCTCGGTGTCGGACCGCTGATTTTTGGCGATCGTGGCCGGATCGAGGATCGACGGCATGCCGATCGTCTCGACACGTGAGAATGCGTCGGCGACTATGTTCTCCTCTCCTGGAATGAAGTCCAGCGTGACGTTGTGCTGGAGGAGGTAATCGATATGGCGTGTCCGCCTGGGTGACGCCTTGTCTGCGCGCTGGTCCGGTGCGCGCGTTAGCGGCTTATGGTCTGTCCAAAGCGTGAAAGGACGACCTTCCAGGATCTGCTGGAAGTGTTTCACTGCCTCGACGGCGCCCAGGAGTTCCCGGTCGTACGGGCTGTAGCGTGTCTCTGTGGACGTCAGCTTTCTAGAGAAAAAACCTAAGGGTCTCCAGGTTCCCTTGGGGTGTTCCTGTTCTAGAGCTGCTCCCAGGGCTGTGTCCGAGGCGTCGGTGTTCAGGCGGAGTGGGGTGTCGGGCCTGAGGAAGGTCGTTCGGGCCGCTGAGGCTATGGCCTCTTTGCTGCGCGCAAACGCCTCGTTTGCTTTCTGTGACCAGACAAGCGGAATGGCCTTTTTCTTAGGCGGAAGGGTCTTTAAAAGGTCGTTCATTGGAGCCAGAATCTCGGCGGCCTTGGGTATGCATCGCCTGTAGTAATTTACAATGCCCAAGTATCGGCGCAGTGAGGTCGACGTCTGCGGCTTCGTGAAATTCTGGATCGCTCGGACCTTGGTGTCGGGTGGGTTGAATCCGTCCTCGGACACTATATAGCCAAGGTACGTCACCTGGCTTTTTCCAAGGAAGCATTTGGCCGGGTGGATGCGTAAACCGGCGGCTCTCAGTACGTCGAAGATGATGCGGACGTGCTTCGAGTGTTGCTCGTGGTCCTCGGAGGCGATAATTATGTCGTCGAGATAGCACTTCGCGAACGGGTACGGACGTAAGAGATGGTCCATACCCCGCTGCAATGCTTGAGCCGCACCCTTCAGACCGAGTGAAGAGCTGACAAACTCGAAGAGGCCGAAGGGCGTGGTTATGGCGGTCTTCGTAACGTCCTCAGGTGCTATGGCAAACTGGTAGTACGCCTTCCGCAGGTCGACGACGGTAAAAACCTTACCGTGTAGCTCCTGTAGGAGATCTTCGACAACCGGCAAGGGGTACCGGTCCGGCTTGGTACGAGCGTTGAGGCTCCTGTAGTCCCCAGTGACTCGAAAAGTACCGTCTGCCTTTTCCACTAGGTGTAGTGGGCTCGCCCAATCGCTGGACGAAGGCCGGATTACTCCTTGGGCCAGCAGCCGGTCGAACTCGGCTTTAGCTGCGGCGAGACGCGGCCCTGTGAGTCTCCGGGGGCGCTCGGCGACGGGAGGCCCGGTAGTCTCGATATGCAGAGTCGCTGGCAGGTCAGGCAGTTTGGCGGTGGAACCACCCGGAGACGTCAGGTCGCTGTACTCCAGAAGCAGCTCGGCGTAACGGTGTGAGTAGTCTGCTGGGGCGACGAGCGAGACGCTGTGGATCGCCGGGACCGCCAGAGAGCCTGGAGTTGAGAGCAAGGTCGTCGTGTCGATAAGACGCTTGCTCTTGAGGTCGACTGCGAGACCGTGATGGGCCAGGAAATCGGCTCCGAGGATCGGAGTCTGTACGTCGGCGATGGTGAATTCCCAACAATACGGGCGTCGCAGGAAAAGGTCCAACGCCAGCTTATGCGTGCCGTATGTCGAGATGGGCGACGCATTAGCTGCATAAAGCGTGAGTTGTTGTCGGTGCCGGAACTGCTTAAAAACAGAACGTGGCAGAAGCGAGATGACCGAACCTGTGTCCGCCAGGAACTTGAGACGAGTGGCCTTCTCGTATAGGTGCAGGCGGTTTTCCGTAAACGCGCAAACCTCCGCCGTCTGACACGGGGCTCGCGCATCTAGTTTCCCGAGCTGAGAAACGAGCAGGGAGGCCTGCACTTGGTAGCTTGCTGGCCGTGGGTTCGGTGGTACCAGCACCACTGTGGATTGCCGGTAGGAGTGGCGCTACGGCTCGCGGTCCTGCCTGAGCCGGGGCGCGAGCGTGGGCGGCTTCTGGCCTGCTGCTGAAGTAGCTGGCCGGTTCCCGTACCCGCGTGGTCTCGCTCCGCGAGGAGCTGTTCGACGGCCGCTTGTAGGGTATCGAGTCGCTTCCCGAGGGTAGCGGTGCTGTCCTCCTTCGGTTGCCTGCTTGGCGATGCGGATGAGCGTGGCCGACGGGCGGTTACGGCGGCGACTGTTGGATCGCCCGTGGCGAGCTCGTCTGCTATAGAGGCCAGATCGCCGAGGTCGTCAGTCTTAAGAACCTTCAGCAAACGGCTCACGTTGGACGGTAGCAAGTCGAACCATTTTACCCGCAGGGCGTTATCCGTGACGGCCGTACCAGCGAGAGACTGCATCTGGCGGAGAAGCTGAGACGGCTTCTTATCGCCAAGCTGGAGCTCTGAAAATAAACGATGGAGCTGCTGGTCGGAAGAGTCAGTAAGGCGCGACGTGATCGCCTGCTTCAGATGCTCGTACCGGCCGGTATCCGGCGGGTTGGTCAAAACGTCTGCCACCTCTTGGAGGACGTCGTGTGTGAGGTGGGTGACTACCAGGTTATATTTCGAGCGGTCCGAGCGGATCTGGTTGACCTCGAACGCCGACTCGACCTGGAGGAACCAGACCCTTGGGTCGAACTTCCAGAATAACGGCAGGGAGCACTTGGATGCTACCTCGACGTTCGCGCCGTTGCCGTTCGCGCCGTTGCCGTTCGTGCCAGCATCGCTCGCGTTGTCGGAGTTATCCGGGGGGGCCATGGCTCCTTGTAGCGGTGAGTGTAGCTGCGATGTTGTAGGACGCCGTGTAGAGCTCGGCAGTCAGCGAAACGGCGTTGCGTCGTCAGCGGCGAGCGCTTGACGGTACGTGCGGCGGCTGCTGCTCTGCGATGGGGCGGAGGCACTCGGCGACGTCTGCTACTCTGCTCTGGTCCGCGGCGGCGGCGCGCGCGGCGGCTGCTGCTCTGCGCTAGTCAGTGGCGGCGGCGCACGGTGGCGCGCGCGGCTGCTGCTGCTCTGCGTTAGTCTGCGACGGCGGCGCTTGGTGGCGCGCGCGGCAGTTGCTGCTCTGCGTTAGTTCGCGACGGCGGCGCTTGGTGGTGCACGCGGCAGTTGCTAATCAGCGTCGAGTGGGGGGGGGGGAGAGAACCGCTCCCAAGACAACCGGAACCACGTGGGCCGCACGAAGGCGGCAAAATCAACGAGACGGCGACTTCCAAGAAACCGCGGAAGCCGGACAAATGCCTCAATTCTCGGTAAAGCCGAGAAAGAGAGATCGCGATGCCTGGGCAGGAAAAAATGCCCAGGGAAAGGATTCGCTTTCGCAGACGTGCGAGGCTGCTGAAATGTCGCGACGACTGTTGCGAGGCGACTTTTCCGCGAACGAAAGCGCGAGAGTTTTTCTTCGCGAAAAGACGGAGGAACGCTCGATTGCGAGATTCGCTCGAACCGCTCGCGGCTCTCGTAAATGAAAGTGATGCGAGTTAGTCCGAAAGTATGAAAACTTAGGGCTGCTCGAGGAGACGTCCTGCGAGACAGCGTGCTACGAGGGGCAAATAGCGAGCCCGTGAAAACGCGCACTTCGTTCTCTCACCTTGTTAACATCACGTCGGGGTCACCACTTTGGGAATCGTTCCTCAGGAAGGGAGAGAGATTGACGCAAAGACGAGAAGTCGAGTATATGGTCTTTATTGTATATACAGCGGTCGCAGAGCGGGCTTGGTCGTAGCGTGCGAGCGGCACGAGAGCCAAGCCGATACTGCTCTGACTCGCTTATCGCCACCTCGAGGTGGGGGAGAAGCGAGCGCAAAGATGGCCGCCTCTGCTGAGCTAGTACAGCTCCCGAGGACAGAGGCGCTGCTTGCGGCGATGAACCGGGGGCGCCACATATCTGTGGGTGAAAGACATAATGACATAAATTCAATTATTTTATTATATACTTCATCATAAAAAAGGTGAACAAGTTACAGTTTTTTATCAGAAACATTTTTTTAAATATATCATCATGGGTATATTTAAAAACATTGTGAATATTAAAATAGGTTCTTTTAGAGTTTTTTGTGATCATGTATACATATTGGTGGAGGTGGAAAAGGTTAAAGGAGCCTGGAGGAAGGGAGAAAGCTCCCGTGGTTTATGTAGGGCTACTGGCGACGGACACCACGGTTTTATTTAGAACATTTATATAAAAAGATTATTGAATAATTCTATATAATTTATACATGTCGTGAGATTATAAACAAGTATCTTAAAATTCTTTTATATAGTAATTTCTAAATAAAATGAATATAGTACCTCTAGGGTGGTCTGGAAAACTATTCAAAATAAGAACTAAAAAAGCTATAAAAAAATAAAAACTATAAAAAATAATTTAAGTTTATAAAAATATAATTTATTTTGTAACTACAATAAAAAACAAAAAAAAACTGGGGCTGATTTGAACCTGCATAAAAAAATCAGGAGCCAGATAAGTTATCCACAGGACCATCGCTGCCGACGAGTATTAAATAATGGATCTAATATATAAATTGCTCCCCCATTTGTAGATTAGGTTTGTAGTTTAAGTATAATTTCTTTTGCTATATGTTTTTAGGTTTTCTACATATTTTTTAAGTATTGCCAACGATAAGTGACATGTTTCCAGTGTACTGTTTTTAAATACATACTTTTATTGATATTGCCGGTATGTTATCGGCCGAGCGTTATCCTTTTATCTACATTCTATATACATGACGTTTGGAAATATTTGGAAAACGACTGTCGCGCTGCGCGTGGTCGGGTTGCTTACTAGCCCTTGGGGTGCCTCACTTTGTTTCCCAGCTTTGCGCTTCTATTGTGGTCTATTTTCTTTGACATTGCTGCCAGTTTCAAATTAAAAATGTTTCCTGTTGTTATTCTTCTGCTGTAGCTTTGATGATTTAAATCATTGTGTTGCTCGTGTGTATGCGATAGTGTATACATGTGACTGTTTAGATCCGCGGGCATGCAAGTGAAACTGACGAAATTATCGTGTCCCTCTCGCTCTTAATTTCGACGTGTTTCTAATTCTCGTAATACAGGGTAATTCTATCATTTTTGCAAAGTGTGCTCGTTGTTATTTATTCAGTTTTGTACGATCGTGTTATGCATAGAAATAATTTCTCCTTTCTTTTTTCTCATTTTCTCATATGAGAGCTTATCCGACTTGGTCGTCTGCTATTTATTAGCCAGACTTTACCAAGTTTCTCCCAGGTTTCTTACCTAAATTTTAGCTACTGAAACTCCCTAAGAATTACTGATTTAACCAGTTAAACTCGTCAATTTTCTACCAGGGCCATATAAACCCTCAACTCTAAACCCAAATAACCCAAGCTGAGTAATTTTCAATTAACAAATTTAAACAATATAATTCTGAACCCTAGACCTTAAAGTTTAAACTCAAATAACCCAAGCTAAAAAATTTACAATACACAACATAAACCATTTATCATAATCCTAAATAACCCAAGCTGAGAAATTTTCAATAAAAACATTTAAATAATAAAATCTTTAGTCATTAACTCTAAAATTTTAATAAAAAAAAAAAATTGAGCCCCAAAACCAACTACACACAGTTGAGCATTTTGCAATAATAAAATAAATAATAATGAAATCGTATGAAGTTTATGAAACGTATAAAAAATTGTAAATGAATTTTATTTACTACCTATTTTAATATAAAGCTTATCATTTGTTCACTTTATCTGTCTTTAAACAAAAAATGGATTCTTATTTTCTTTTTCATACGTCAACCTTATTTAGATGCTGTCATATCAACACAAATCTTTATTAATAAATTTTTATTTTATTGGAGAAATATTCATATATAGTTATA
Source organism: Gastracanthus pulcherrimus (assembly GCA_949152435.1). Taxonomy (NCBI): domain Eukaryota; kingdom Metazoa; phylum Arthropoda; class Insecta; order Hymenoptera; family Pteromalidae; genus Gastracanthus; species Gastracanthus pulcherrimus. Next base: position 55,772,085 of record OX424576.1, read on the forward strand.
TAATATATATATATATATGTATATATATATATATATATATATATATATATATATATATATATATATATATTTGTTAATAAAATGTTAATAAAACAAAATAAATGTTAATAAAATAAAATTTTATTAACAAAGATTTGTGTGGAGAAATATTCATATATAATTATATAATATATATATTATATAACTATATATGAATATTTCTCCATTAAATAAAATTTTATTAAAAAAGATTTGTGTTAATATGGCAGCATCTAAATAAGGTTGACGTATGAAAAAGAAAATAAGAATCCATTTTTTGTTTAAAGAAAGATAAAGTGAACAAATGATAAGCTTTATATTAAAATAGGTAGTAAATAAAATTCATTTACAATTTTTTATACGTTTCATAAACTTTATAATAAGTAATCTAAGAAAACTGAAATGTTATAATATAATGTGGTAACAGTTATATGAACTGCATAATTCTGTAATTTATACTTAGGGTTTACGATTTCATTATTACAATTTTTGACATTATTAATATATATATATATATTATATAACTATATATGAATATTTCTCCAATAAAATATAATTTTTATATTACCAATACGTATTAATATTACGGCAAAAAAAACAAAGCAACATTGTTAGTTGCAATGAAAGATTATATAGAATTTTAAAATTATTAAGATTAGTCCTGGTAAGGTATAGAACGGATCAATATTCACATCGCTATAAAATGAAGAACAAATTGGTTATAAGTAATTAAAAAAAATTATATTTTTAAAACAATAATTCGATCTTATAATCAAGATATTTTTATTAAAAAATATTCAGCTTGGGTTATTCGGATTTAGGGTTTAGGTTTTAGCGCTTACGATTTAATTATTAAAATATTTCTTATTGCAGAATGGTCAGCTTTGTGTAGTTGAGTTTAGAATTTTTGGTTTATGGTTTTATTATTACAATTTTTCTCACTGGAAAATGCTCAGCTTAGTGTAGTTGAGATTAGGGTTTAGGGTTTATTGTTTTATTATTAAGGGGGAAGTATCCCTATAAATCCTATTTTTATATTTTTGGCTGTAAAAAAAAGTAAGTAACTAGAGTTTTAAAAATAAAAATATATGAAAAAAATTATACATTTTCTAATCAAATTACCTTCAGTCAGACCTCAAATCCATTAACATCCTGAGATATTTGGTTTCGAACATTTTTGGCTTTCACGTAGCCTACAGCTTTACCCAATGAACTAATTTAAGTTTTACAGGGCTTACATTATTCATTATAGATTCTATTTTGACCCTATGATATTTATATTAGTTATAATTATCAATATCATGTAATTATCAACACTGCATCAGTAAAGAAGTACGTATATTTTAATCTTATTACTGCTTTTAGATGCCCACAAAAACTTCAAATGGTATAATTACATTTTCTAAATAGCATAGGGTCAAATAGGATCTAAAGGAACAATTTAAGCCCTGTAAAACTTAAATTAGTTGATTGGGCGAGCATGTAGACTACGTGAAAGCAAACAATATTCGAAACCAAATATCTTCTATAATAGAATTTATATGAATACTACCTCCTTAAATTTTTCTTATTGTAAAATGCTGAGCTTAAGGTAGTTGAGTTTAGGGCCTAGAGCTTACGGTTTTATTGTTGCGATTTTTATTATTGCAAAATGCTTAGCTCGACGTAATTGGGTTTACGGTTTAGTGCTTATGGTTTAGGGTTTGTAATTATGTTACTAAGATTTTTCTTAGTGCAAAATACTCATTTTAGGGTACTTGGGGTTCGGGCTTAAGATTCAAGATTTACAATTTTATTATTTTAATTTGTTTATTGCTCATGCTCTGCTAGGATTACTTGGGTTTAGGATTGGGTTTAGTTTGGGATTCATAATTTTATTATTAGAATTTTTTACTGTAAATTAGACGGCTTGGGTTATTTAGGTTTAGGGTTTAGGGCTAACGATTTTATTATAAAAATTATTCTTGTTGCAAAATGCTTAGCTTGGGGTAGCTGGTATTAGGGTTTATAGTTTTATTATTAAAATTTTTCGTATTAAAAAATATTCAGCTTGGGTTATTTGGATTTAAGATTTAGGGTTTAGGATTTATAATTTTATTATTAGAATTTGATTATTGCAAATTAGTCAGCTTGGGTTTAGCCGTTAGGGTTCAGGCCGCATGGTTTTATTGTTACAAATTTTCTCATTGTTAAATGCTCATCTTAGGATATTTGGGTTTAGGATTTAAGGTTGAGGGTCTACAATTTTATTATTTCAATTTGTTTATTACACATTGCTAAGCTAGGGTTTTTGGATTTAGGATTCAAGGTTTAGGGTTTATAATTTTATTATTAGAATTTCTTTATTGTAAATTACTCAGCTTGAGTTATTTGGAATTAGGATTTGGGGCTCATGATTTAATTGTTACAATTTTTGTTTTTGTAAAATGTTTTATTTGGAGTAGTTGGGTTTAAGATTTAATGTTTACAATTTATATTGATTTTTTTTATTATGAATTGCTTAGTTTGAGTTATTTGAGTTTAAGTTTTAAGACTTACGGTTTGATTATTAATTTGTTTTATTGTCTTTCGCTCGGATTAATGTAGTTGGGTTTCGAAATTAACGTTTAAAATTATTTAATGCAAATTTATTTGCATTCCTTCTTGAACAGTATATTTCAGAAATAATTAAAAAAATGTAATATATTTAATTAACTTTAGTTCTGTATTATAAAAATTATGTTAAATTAAAATAGAAGTTCCGGAGTTCCGCACACTACCCAGACCTTGTCAATTGTCCTTAACCACGATAATCACTGATGCACCATTTTCGACCAGTGCGTATAGTTAGATATCAAAATCTACGAAGTACTTAGTCTTGATCTCGTCATCGGCTCCCATAAGCACCTGAACTTGTCCGACTAAATTGGATCGGACATTTTGAATTTAAACATTTTGACGTTGGATCGTAATCAGCGACCATAAAAATCTATACATTGTGTTTGATCAACATTTCATTCTGACTTGTGATGAATTTTCCGTTTGTGGCAGCCATATCGTATCCGCGATTATGTATGAATTTCGAAATTTTGACGTTAGATCTGTAATTAGCGACTTTGAAAATCTATGCATGTGTGTTTGATAATTATTTTATTCCGACTTGCGTTGAATCTCCCGTTTGTGGTCGTCTTATTCTATCTGCCATTTTGAATTTTCTTTTTCGATTTATGCATTGTTTCATACCTCAAAAGCGGGCATAGACAGGCTGTTTACGGAGTAGCGAGCGTAAAGAATTTTGTCATGTGTGGCAAAAAATACGGTGCGTACCACGGGTGAAAAGACTTCTCTCGCCCTTGTGTGATTGCAGTACTCATCTTCGGCTCACAATACGCACTCGCCTTCAGCTCGTGCATGCTCGCCTTGACTGATACTGCAAACCACACGCGGGCAAAAAAGGCAACTTTTTTTAACCCTTGAAACACAATATAACATTCTCTAATATAAATTCTAAAATATTTTCTGCTCACTGCATATAGACGTCGGAATATGTGTATTTGTCTATGCGCTTTACATGCATTGAAAAGACGTCTTATTAATGCACGTGATACAAAAAACCCTTTAAGCCCATCTCAACGAAAATGGTCACTTTTTGCCCTGAAAAGCAAGACCAAAATTACACTTTTTGCCCGCAAAAATGATTAGTGGGAAAAGGTTACTTTTTTCCCGAAAATCACTTTTTTCCCGCAACTTTTTTCGACTTCACCAGAAACTAGTCCAAATTCCTTTATTTTATCAAGTTCTACCAATAACCCTGATTTTTAATTGTCTTTTAACAGTCCATTAGTCCCGCTTTCACTTCGCTCCCTCGGGCAGTACACTCGCACGCCGGAAAAATATTCGACTTTTTGCCCGTGTTACATAATGTACTATTTCTTTATGGTTTTTAAACATTTTTCGGAGTGCGTATGTATATTATGTCAAGCTATTTTTTAAATATTAACATTTAAATATGTAACATATTAAAGTTTAAAAACTGTTGACTGTTGCTAAGGCAACCTGTTATAATTTTAAATGCTCAATATTATTAAATTTGTACAAGTCATTAATCTTTTCTAAGCCTTTATTTTTGTATTCATATGATTAGAACAAAAATAATTGTTTCGTTCCATTTTTTTAAAACGAAACCAAATTATACATAGCTATTTCATTTCACTTTTCAAAATTATTTTCGTTTGATTTCGCTTTTAAAAAGCTAAATAAAACAAGTGAAATACGTAAGTTTCGCTTAAGGGGGTGTCAAAGTCAATTTTTATCCTTCCTTCCGTACCGACCCGAAAATTATAAAATATTGGCTTTAATTAAAAGAATAAGTATAATTATGAAAAACTAAGAGGTCATTGCCCTCCGTAATACAATTATCTATCACTGTGCGAAGTTTCAAACAAAAACTTCAAAACCTCTACGAATGGCTTTCGAACGAAATTTGAAGGGTCGAGTCTAGACTAATAGACTAATATAAATTTCGTTCGAATGGCATTCGTAGAGGTTTTGAAGTTTTTGTTTGAAACTTCGCACAGTGGTAGAAAATTGTATTATGGAGGGCAATGATGTCTTGGTTTTTCATAATTTAGTTTATTTATTAATTGTAATCAATTGTTAAAGAATTTGAGGTTAGGAATTTCGGCGGGAAATTTGAATGGTTTGACATCCCCTTAAGATAATTAAAAGAAAACAATACGATTTCCTTGAAATTTTCGCTTTCTATTTTGTTGTAAAAAATTAAACGAAATTAGTATTGCTTTTCGTTTTGATTTTAAAAATCGAAACGAAATGAAAACCAAACTTTTGTTGTAACTAAAAAATGAAATTAAACAAAATTAAAGTTTCGCAACGGTCCCTGACGAAACTACAAATTAATTTTTCCCATGTGGTTCGTAATCTTACCTATATATTTCCTTGTAATTTTTACTAGTGTGATTTTGAGCGATTTTGAAAAAAAAAGTACATGACTGGGCGCGTACCCCGGACTTTCGGGGTAGTAGTCGAGGTACAAATTTGGCTTATGAGGTACCACAATTTTAATAAAACTTTGTATTGTTGCTTTTTATGTTACCCCGAATGAATAAAGCATAAAAAATAATCAAAATTATTACATCCGAAAAAATAAAATTTTACATTTTTATCCCCTTATAAGCGAGATCTGTAAAAGAAACCTCAAGATCCGAGTAGAAATTGAGTTCAGACTGCCTGAGCAACTAATGTGGCCCTTATCAGGGTGTCTGACAAGGTCCTTATGAGGTATATAATGGCGCACATATCAGGGCCTTGTAAGGAGTCTAACGTCAGGGAATGGTGAGACGATAGTCAGGGTGCCTGAACAATAACAAAACATCCAGCAAACGGATACAAATTTTCATACACAATAAACAGTAAGTAATAAGATTATTGAGAGTTGATATTGTTTGAACTTTATTCAGAAATTACAATAAACTTGAAAAAACCTTCGCACTGTTTATTAGAATCATTTTTTATTCTTTAAAATTGAGGTTAAAATCATGTTGTGAAAGAAATTCGAATTCATTTCAATTGTGAATCTTAATTTCGATTGTAATATATTATAACTTTTATATTTTTAAACTCTAGCTGATCTATTTTAACATTGATCAAATAAAATCCAACAAAATTTTCTTTCAGTTAGTGAAATACGACTGTAACTTACTTATCTATTTTCAGTTACTATCATTGTAAAGTTGTTTAGTAAGATACGTAACAGGTTAGGTCTGGTCATTGACTACTAATTTTTTTTCTTTATTAAGATTTCAGTTAGAGAAATACGACTGTAACTTACTTATCTATTTTCAGTTACTATCATTGTAAAGTTGTTTAATAAGATACGTAACAGGTTAGGTCTGGGCATTGACTACTAATTTTTTTTTCTTTATTAAGATAAAATAACTAGTTACCATGTTTACTTATTTAATTAAATTATTGGGATTGAGTTATTTATTTTCGAAAGTGTCACTTATGAGAATATTGTTTTTGAACAGTAACCAAATGCAATATATTACGTATATTCTAAACTATACCAACATAGACGCTAAAAATGGGTGAGTAAGTTTTACTCGTATAATAGAAAGAGAATATATATATTTGTTAACTCTAGCATACTTATTTCTCTAATCGAAAGAAAATGTTGCTAGATTTTATTTGAATCATTATTAAATAACTTAGCTAGAGTTCTATTAATCAAATATTTTGAAGTATTCTTCTTATTAAAATATAGTAATTTACTCATTTTCAGTTGGTTATATGTAACATATAATTTTAGTTATTTCAAAGCACTCCGCACTTCATTACTGATACATAGACTTTATTAGAACTTCATAATGTTCAGTTTCAAAGTTTGATATATAAAATAGTAGATTAAAGTAAATTATTTTATTAATAATAACTAGCTTAAAAATTAAAGAATACTGTAAGGCACTTTTTAGATGAACTATATCTTTGTTTATGTTCTTAAAAAAAAGAATTTTAAGAAATAAAAGTAAAAATAGAATCAAAATTATGATTCACAATTGAGATGAATTTCAATTTTTATAATAATTCAATTAACTATGGAACTTATAGTTGAATTTAATTACTTAACAGAGAATTCACAATTTGTAATTTTTTTATAAGAGTTTTACTTAAGTTATTCAAAAAGTTATTAGTCAGTCCCCAGATCTAACATCTTACGTATCTTATAAATTATATAATGATAGTAACTGAAAATGGGTAAGTAAGTTATACTCGTATGGTAGAAAGAGAATATACATCTTACGAGGGTAGTTCAATAAGTCTTTAGAATGACCAACAGATGGCGCGCGAATCGCTCCAAATCATCTGTTTTCAGTCAGCACCACTCCCGACTAGATATATGGTGCAGTCACAGTCCACATCTTCTGAGTTTACGTGTTTTTATAACCAATTGAAAAAAAAAATTGCTTGTTAAGAAAAGTGGAAAAAAACGAGTTCAGAGCGGTAATTAAACATTTTCATTTAAAGGGTTTAACTCCATATGAGATAATAAATGAATTGGACTCAGTTCATGGCACATCTGCCCCTGCCTTAGCAACGGTTTATAACTGGGTAAATGAATTTAAGCGTGGTCATACATCAATAAGTGACGAACCACGTTCAGGAAGGCCCGTAGAAGCAACTACTCCCGAAATCATCAATAAAATCCACGATATGGTGTTGAAGGATAGAAGATTAAAAGTGCGTGAGTTAGCTGAGGCCACAAGGATATCTATAGGTGCAGTTGTTTCAATTCTACATGAAAAATTAGGCATAAAAAAGCTATCGGCAGGATGGGTGCCGCGTTTGCTCTGAGCTGAGAATAATCGCAATAGAGTGGTCGCCTCTGAGGCTCTTTTGGCGCGCATAAGTCGGAATCCTGAGGAATTTTTTCGTCGATTTGTGACTGTGGATGAAACATGGATACACCACTACACTCCTGAGACAAAGGAACAATCCAAACAGTGGATTTCCACAGGCGAACCAGCTCCAAAGAAGGCAAAGACCGTAAAGTCAGCTGGTAAGGTTATGGCTACAGTTTTTTGGGATGCACGTGGAATTATACTTATTGACTACTTGGAAAAGGGTAAAACAATTACTGGTGAGTATTATGCATCATTATTAGAGCAGCTGAAAAAAGAAATTAAAAAAAAACGACCACATTTGGCGAGAAAAAAAATTCTCTTTCATCACGACAACGCCCGAGTTCACACATGCTTCGTTTCAATGGCTAAAATTGAAGAACTAAAATTCGAATTGGTCGAACACCCACCGTATTCACCAGATTTACCCCCCAGTGACTTTTTCTTATTTCCAAACTTGAAAAAATGGCTCGGTGGACAGAGATTTACGGACAACGAAGACGTCATTGCCTCTGTAAGTGCTTATTTTGAGGAACTTCCGAAAACGCACTTTTCTGAAGGATTAAAAAAACTTAAAAAGCGATTGACCAAGTGTATAGAGCTCCAAGGAGATTATGTTGAAAAATAAAAAAAAATTTACCCAAAAAAAATTGTTTTTATACTTTATTCTAAAGACTTATTGAACTACCCTCGTATTTTAACTCTAGCAAACTTTACTTCTATTATCAAAATAAATTTATTTTGGGATTCAAAAAATTAGTAGTCAATGCCCAGACCTAACATGTTACGTATCTTACTAAACAACTTTACAATGATAGTAACTGAAAATAAATAAGTAAGTTACAGTCGTATTTCTCTAACTGAAAGAAAATTTTGTTGGATTTTATTTCAGTCAATGTTAAAATAGATCAGCTAGAGTTTAAAAATATAAAAGTTATAATATATTACAATGGAAATTAAGATTCACAATTGAAATGAATTCGAATTTCTTTCACAACATGATTTTAACCTCAATTTTAAAGAATAAAAAATTATTTTAATGAACAGTGCGAAGATTTTTTCAAGTTTATTGTAATTTCTGAATAAAGTTCAAACAATATCAACTCTCAATAATCTTATTACTTACTGTTTATTGTGTATGAAAATTTGTATCCGTTCGCTGTTTATTTTGTTATTGTTCAGGCACCCTGACTATCGCCTGACCATTCCCTGACGTTAGACTGCAGCCTTACAATATGTGTGCGCCATTACATACCTCATAAGGACCTTGTCAGGCACCTGATCTGTGCGCCATTACATACCTCATAAGGACCTTGTCAGGCACCTTGATAAAGGGCCACATTAGTTGCTCAGGCAGCCTGAACTCAATTTCTACTCGGATCTTGAGGTTTCTTTTACAGATCTCGCTTATAAGGGGATAAAAATGTAAAATTTTACTTTTTTGGATGTAATAATTTTGATTATTTTTTATGCTTTATTCATTCGGGGTAAAATAAAAAAAACACAATACAAAGTTTTATTAAAATTGTGGTACCTCATAAGCCAAATTTGTACATGGACTACCACCCCAAAAGTCCCGGGTACGCGCCCAGTCATAAACTCAAAATCACACTAGTAAAAATTACAAGGAAATATATAGGTAAGATTACGAACCACATGGGAAAAATTAATTTGTAGTTTCGTCAGGGACCGTTGCGAAACTTTAATTTTGTTTAATTTCATTTTTTAGTTACAACAAAAGTTTGGTTTTCATTTCGTTTCGATTTTTAAAATCGAAACGAAAAGCAATACTAATTTCGTTTAATTTTTTACAACAAAATAGAAAGCGAAAATTTCAAGGAAATCGTATTGTTGTCTTTTAATTATCTGAAGCGAAACTTACGTATTTCACTTGTTTCATTTAGCTTTTTAAAAGCGAAATCAAACGAAAATAATTTTGAAAAGCGAAATGAAATAGCTATGTATAATTTGGTTTCGTTTTTATAAAAAGGAACGAAACAATTATTTTCGTTCTGATCATAGGAAAATTAATTGCCTTAACAACAGTCAACGGTTTTTAAACTTTAAGGTGGCTCGAGCGATTTTTCAAAAATACTAAATCACATTAAAAATATGCGGGAAATATACTTTAAATGTTAAACTTTTTATTGCTTTCCAAAAATCATAAGCTCATCGACTAAATTATAAAGAAAAAAGAGTTGTAAAATGAGTCTGTACAACACGTAGCTTATGGCGTTTCTGTCATTATCTGTAAGTAATTATTCTGTAGTAATGTTGTAAAATACTAAATCATAACAAAAAAACAGGTGGTTATACACTGGTTTATGAGGATTACAATGGCATAAAAATAATTGTGAGTAGTCGATCAAAATAGAGAAATAATAATGATGAAAGTGTATAAACTAACGATTTACTACACTCTGTAGTACTTTCTGCGCATGTCTATTATAAGCGGCAACATCGCATTTCAAAAAATGAACATGAAATGGCGGGAAATTTAAACCGACTAAACTTTAAATCGAATGACTTTTATTTTATTTGTGACTACTTCATTAATACTATTCAGAATACATTATTTATTTAGGAGTAAAAGAAACTTGTAATAAACAAGAAAATCAGTGTAAAAATCGTATAAGTACATTTCATTATTTTATAATTGTGGAGTGTCGGAATAAAATCGGATAATTGCAATTTTAAATGTCAATCTACTTAATATTGTTTATTATGGAGTAAGTGCATCTTAAAGTGTTGTTTTTATGGTAAAATATTAAGTTTAAGTATCCAATAATGTAAAATATATAAAGACAACAATAAATTATAATAGATAAATACAATTATTACCGAAACTTGAATTATCCGGTTATGTTCTACCACTCCTCAATTAAAACACTTTTCATACATTTATAAATTTATAATTAATCGCATGATTTTATCATACTTAAATTTTAAGCTCGATATAAAAAGACTTATAAAAATACATTAATATCATTTGATCGTATCAGATTTTCTTTTCAAAAGATGTTATATAAAAACAGATGTAAAAAAAAACTATGTAAAAATTCAATCAAAAACATGTATTTATATATGAATATATTGACATATCATCTTTTTGACACTGGCTTTTTACATAACATTTTTGTCAAAGTGATATTTTACATAATAACTTTTTAAAAATGTTTTAATACATAAAACTCGTAAATTTGTAATTTACTTTTTGTCGCATGCACATTATGAGGCATGTTTATTTGAAACAACTACATAAATCACAAAGTAAACGTCATGGGCGCACATGTTCTACCGGATCAGCTGATCCTTGCGACGTTGCCACACTTACCGAGTCAGTAGCGGTCGAAAAAATTGTTACACCCACAGATAAAAGAAAAAGTAAAAAAAATCTAGTTTGTTTACTCATTTATGTCATAGTTTTTACATTAACATACTAGGAAGTAGTAATTCATGTTTTTTTCTGAAATTATGACTATTAAATAGCTTGCTAATGCAATGCTCCTTACGGTGCCCTCGCTTGATACGGCACCTAACGCTCGAGCCACCTTAATATGTTACAATTAGCGATATCTTGGATTATTTTAATATGTTTATCCTACATTTTTTTGTATATCCACCTATAATGTTCAGTTAATATTTAAAAAATAGCTTGACATAATATACATACGCACTCCAAAAAATGTTTAAAAACAATAAAGAAATAGTACATTATGTAACAAGGGCAAAAAGTCGAATATTTTTCCCACGTGTGAGTTTACTGCCCTAGCGAGCGAAGCGAAAGTGGGACTAATGGACTGTTAAAAGACAACATTGTTAAAAGACAATTAAAAATCAGGGTTATTGGTAGAACTTGATAAAATAAAGAAATTTGGACTAGTTTCGAGTGAAGTCGAAAAAAGTTGCGGGAAAAAAGTGATTTTTGGGAAAAAAGTAACCTTATCCCACTAATCATTTTTGAGGGCAAAAAGTGTAATTTTGGTCTGGCTTTTCAGGGCAAATGTGGCTATTTTCGTTGAGATGGGCATAAAGGGTTTTTTGTATTACGTGCATTGATAAGGCGTCTTTTTAATGCATGTAAAGCGCATAGACAATCAAGAATTCCGACGTCTATACGCAGTGAGCAGCAAATATTTTAGAATTTATATTAGAGAATGTTATATTGTGTTTCAAGGGTGAAAAGTAGCTTTTTCTGCCCGCGTGTGGTTTGCAGTATCAGTCAAGGCGAGCATGCACGAGCTGAAGGCGAGTACGTATTGTGAGCCGAAGATGAGTACTGCAATCACACAAGGTCGAGAACCCCCCTTACCCCAGCCCACAAATATTTATTATTTGTAATTTGTAGTATCCCGTGGAAATGTGGTCAGTTCCCTAGTTACTTTTCTATTGACGTTTGTTCCGACCGTTCCTTTATTCTAGTAACTCTTCTCGACGCTGAATAATAACAATTAAAAATAGCTATAACGATGTAAATGTATGTAATTTTAAAGATACGGCTGTATCAATCGTTTCCTCCTCATAGGCGGTTTTATCTACAGTTTTAGATAAATTCTAAAATTATCTGGATTATTTAATAAAAAACATTGCAAATAAATGCAGGCATAGACTTAGGTTAGGTGCATCAGCTAATTGGCCCATCAGTCAATGTTTTCTATCGGCTCTTTTTTGACAAAAGGTATTTTTTTAATTGTATTCAAAGATGATTTTGTTAAATTGTTTATGAAGAAATAAACAGAATTAGATAAGTATATTCTAGAATAAGTACTTCTTTAAGAATTAATATTGAAATATTAGATACTTTGCGTATTTTTCACTTTTTTTAGATATAAATGATATAATAGGTAACATTGTACGACTTCATCATTTCCTTCCTGTAATTCTTTGGATGTTAAACTATAGTGGATTGTTAATAAAAATCTGGATGCTACTTAATTATTATTTAGAGTATATTTATTCTAAATAATAATCTTTAGTATATTTACTCTATTATTTAATACAGCTGCGATGAGAGGTTACAAGTTTACATACTTACAATTAGTGTATAGAGGTAAGTGTCGTGCCCCATAAATGATAGTAATTTGAACTTAATTTATGTGGCTTTCAGATGTAACTGAAATCCACTTTTTTGAAAATTGAGTTGGTAATTATTATAAAATAAATCTAAGCATGGTACATTTTTATATTAAAAAGTTAAAAGTTGCAGAAGTTGATTCAGTTACTTTCCTTCAATTCATAAATTGCACTATAGTCTTTATGACATTTTACCACAGATTAATTGTTTTAATGATTCAACAGCAGTTTTTTGTTGAATTGCTTTTTCTGGTTTAATTAATTCCTTTGATCTAGACTCAAAGCTACTAACGTTTAATAAAATTTTCTATAGTGACGATTTCTTAAATAAGTTACCCATATTTATAATTACACATTTTATTTACTTTTGAGTTGTCTATGTTGTATATCCATTTTGTCGCATTTCTGGAAATGAATTGTAGACCCATGTATAGTAAAATACAAATTCATGAGGCTCATCTTTATTACTTTCTGTAGTAATACTTGCAGCGTTGATCAATTATTTATAATAAACACTGTTTAACAGGTATAATCTACTTGTAACATAATATTGTATATATATATATCTGTGGGTGAAAGATATAACAGCATAAATACACACAAGTCTCATATATACGCTTTTTATGTTTTTGAGATATTAAGGTTAAAAGTTATTATGTAAAATTTAAACCAATGTTAAAATTAATCTTTAATAATAAAATCACTTTTTGTGTTTTTGAGATATTAAGGTGGTTCATGCATCAATATACACCTAAAATATAAAAATTTATATGATAAATTGTATTCATATTACAATATGAGAAACAATATAATGTAAAAGATGGACACTTCAAAAACAAATTTTTTTAACCAAATTTTCATTTTGCAGTATAAGTGCAAGTATAAATATCGTCGACTAGAGAAAGATTCGACAAAACACTGGAGACTTTTTTATTTTTTATCTGATTTTAATTCTGAAGGTCTCATTTTGTTCCTTAAAAGAATTATGGGGAACTTAGCGATATAAAAACCTGCTAAGTTATAGCCAATTGTTTATAAGTCAATACTCGTGTTTTTGTAAATTCGTAGGTGTACACGTATAAACTATTGGCTATAACATTGCAGGTTCATCAGTTTTTTGCAATTTTTATATCGGTAAGCCCCCCTGAAATCTTTCAAGGAACAAAATGAGACCATCAGAATTAAAATCGGATAGAGAGTGAAAAAGTGTTTTGTCGTGTCTTTCTCTAGTCGACGATATTTATACTTTTACAATATGGAAATTATGTTATAAAAAATTTTATTCAGTGCTTGAAGTGACAATCTTTTATATTATATCATTTCTCATATTGTAATATGAAAAAAGTTTATCATATAACTTTTTATATTTTACGTACATATTGACGCATGAACCACCTTAAGGTTAAAAGATATTATGTACAATTTAAACCAATGTTAAAATTAATCTTTAATAGTAAATATGGTCAATTATTTTTACACTTTTCTTTTTTAGCATTTTTACCTGAAAATATACAAAGTAATGATACAAAACTCGCTCAAAACTCAATTTAACAAAAAATGGACTTACATAGTTGTGCTAGGAACCCACAGATATATTTGAATTGCTTAAACCGATCTAAAATTTCAGTTAAATAATGATTAATTTATTATAAAATTATGTTAATATAGGAAAAACATTAAAAGCAATGACTTTTGAATCATTCTTTTTCATATGTGCTAAATTACAAGTCCAATCTTTCATATTTCCAGTTATGCTATTCTTACATTTAAGGCTGAATTCTGAAATGCCAATGTTTGAAAGAAAAAGAATATCATTTACTATTAATAAATGTTTGCAATCGAAAAACATAAACAGTACAATACAAAATACCAGTAAAAATTTATAAAAAAAGTGTTTTTAATTCTGATAAAGTATAGACAATCTTTTTGTCAATATCATACAATAGACTGAATAATCCAGTATTTTATAAGTTCATAGGATATTACATATATTATATTTAAAGTTGAATTTTCAACGAAGTATTTGTAACAGGTATAATGCTTGTTTTTTGATCAGGCGTATGTAGTCAATGCACTCCAGACCAAACTAAATCGATGCGGAATCTTCCTAGAGCTTTAAAATGTATGACTCACACATTTAGTTCCCGATTAACTAGCTATATTGGCAGTAAAAAATGTACCGAACACGCCAGAGTTTACTGCGAATATGGAGAAAGTATACCATTTATAATGCTTGATTTTTAGTCAGGCATACGTAATCAATACAATACAGACCGAACTAAATCGATGAGGAATCTTCCGACAGCTTTAAAATGTGTTACTCACACATTTAGTTCTCGATTAACCAGCTATATTGTCAGTAGCAATTGGATCAATCACGCCAGAGTTTTCTGCGAAAGACGGGAAAGTATACTATATACAATGCTTGTTATTTAGCCAGGTTTATGCAACCAATGCACTCCAGATCGAACTAAATCGATGGGGAATCTTCCTAGAGCTTTAAAATGTGTGACCTACACATTTATTTCCCGATTAACCAGCTATATTAGCAGTAGCAATTGGATCGAACACGCCACAGTTTAGTGCGAAGGACGGGAAAGTATATACTATATACAATGCTTGTTATTTAGCCAGGCTTATGTAACCAATGCAATACAGACCGAACTAAATCGATGAGGAATCTTCCTTTAAAATGTATGACTCTCACATTCAGTTCCCAATTAACTAGCTATATTGGTAGTAGCAATTAGATCGAACACGCCAGAGTTTACTGCGAATGACGGGAAAGTATACTGTATACAATGCTTGTTATTTAGCCAGCTTTATGTAACCAATGCACTCCAGACCGAACTAAATCGATGAGGAATCTTCCTAGAGCTTTAAAATGTGTGACCTACACATTTAGTTCCCGATTAACCAGCTATATTGGCAGTAGCTAGTGGATCGAACACGGCAGCGTTTACTGCGAAAGACGGGAAAGTGTACTATATACCATGCTTGTTATTTAGCCAGGCATATGTAATCAATGTAATACAGACCGAACTAAATCGATGAGGAATCTTCCGAGAGCTTAAAATGTGTGACTCACACATTTAGTTATCGATTAACCAGCTATATTGGCAGTAGCAATTGGATCGAAAAGCCAGAGTTTACTGCGAATGACGGGAAAGTATACTATATACAATGCTTGTTATGTAGTCAGCTTTATGTAACCAATGCACTCCAGACCGAACTTAATCGATGAGGAATCTTCCTGGAGCTTTAAAATGTGTGACTCACACATTTAGTTCTCGATTAACCAGCTATATTGACCGTAGCAATTGGATCGAACACGCCAGAGTTTACTGCGAAAGACGGGAAAGTATACTATATACAATGCTTTTTATTTAGCCAGGCTTATGTAACCAATGCACTCCAGACCGAACTAAATCGATGCGGAATCTTCCTAGAGCTTTAAAATGTATAACTCACGCATTTAGTTTCTGATTAACTAGCTATATTGGCAGTAGCAATTGGATCGAACAACTAAATCGATAAAAAATCTTCCTAGAGCCTTAAAATGTATATGGGTTGGTTTATAGTGGGGTTGAAGAGTTACAACTAGCATTATCTATTTTTATAATTCACTGAAAAAATAGCATATTCTGCATATTAACATGCATAATATTAAGTTTCCAGGCGACTTTTATCAAATTAATAACAACCAATGTAATCTTTCTCTGTAAAATCTTAGTGAAAAACAACGAGTTGTAACTATCCGTCCCCACTATAAACGGAGCCTAACTCACACATTTAGTTCCAGACTAACTAGCAATATTAGCAGTAGAAGATGGATCTAACACGCCAGAGTGTAAAAAGAATTGATCAGGCACTAGTCTGGCAAAAGTATGACAAAATAAGTCTTGCGAACTTCTAGCAAAAGTCTGGCGAAAGTCTGCCATTAGCCACTATGCCAGACTTTTAATTGTGTTTATTCAATAGTCTGGAAAATAATCCAGACTGTTTGCTATACTTTTAATCTGACCTAATATACTATCAGTCTGGGGCTGGGTATTTTCCCGTGTGCATCAAAAGGGGATTGGATATAAAGTTGAATCTGAATAAATTGGTCAGAATACGCCAAGTTGCACTTTTTGTTTAAAATGTAATTGTTTAAACAAATAATAACAATATATGGTTTGGATCGAAAGTAGTTTTCCCAAGAATATACGTCATTTTAATCCATAAATAGTATATTATGCACCTAGGGAGGAAAATATTGGCTAGTCCACAGCTCGTGTAAATTGCCACCCGAGCCGAAGACGAGTGTGTTAATTTACACGTGCTATGCGTTAGCCATTTTTCCTCTCTTGGTTAGTATACTATTTTTCACTATACCCGAGCCGAAATGACCACATTTCAGTTTCTGCCCCGGCTGGAAATGTGGTACTTTTTGTCGGGGTATGGCAAAAAAGCTTGTATGTCCATTTACCAAAAGTGTATAATCTAACAGAGTTATGCTTTTCTGAAGTTTAATTTTTATCATTTTTCATCAACTATTTTTCATGAAAACTTAAGATATTACGCTAAATGTTTTGCATCTTCTTGCTCCAAATAAGTCAGAAAATCAGAGAAATCTTTTTTTAACCTAGAAAATAAAATTTTTTGAATATTATGAACCCTCGACATGGTGCTATTCTCGGTCCTACGCGGACAGGCGCATGGGCGCCTCTGATGCGATAGATTTATATAAAGGGCCTTAGCAAGGAATATTATCAGAACTTAAGAGGACGTGGATTACCGACACAGATTCCTGCTATTCCACACACGTTTTTCCCCCGTCGTTGTCCCCGCGTCGTTTGAGAATAAGCAATATTTTGAGTGCAAAAATACTATTTATCGTTGTTTCGTTTTTGAGAAAACTTTGAATTACAAAACCATCGTCTAAACATAACCTCATTTTTTTGTAATTCTAACTTTTCTCAAATAGAAAACACTCATATGTACTGTTTTGGCACTCAAAATATTGCTTATTCACAGACGAAGCGGAAGCAACCCATAGCTCTTTATAAAATAAATTATTATTTAAATAAACAACGAAAAACGTATGTGGGATAATAGGAATCTGTGTCGGTAATCTACGTCCACTTAAGTTCTGATAATACTCCTTGCTAAGGCCCTTTATATAAATCTAGCGCCTCAGAGGCGCCTATGCGCGTATCCGCGTAGGATCGAAAAGTGTACCATCTCACGGGTACATAAAATTAAAAAAAAATGTAGTTTCTTGGTTAAAAATAGTATATTGTGGAATAAGGGGAGAGGGTGTTCTATTTCTAGTGAGGGTAGGATGATTTTGCACGAGTCGGAGTCGAGGGCACCGAAGGCACGCTCCAAATGAGCAATTTTCATCCGCTTTACATGCATAGAAAAGGGCCTATTTCTTGCAAATGTTAAGAAAAAAATATTATCTTATTTTCTGACTTATTTTGAGCAAGAAGGCCGCTAGAATATTTAACGTATTTTTGTGCACACGGGAAAATACCAGTCCCTGGACTAATGATATATTATAGGTCTGATTGAAAGTATAGCAAATAGTCTAGATTTTTTTCCAGACTTTTGAATAAACACAATTAAAAGTCTGACATAGTAGCTAATGGCAGATTTTTGCTAGACTTTTGCCAGACGTTCGCAAGACTTGTTTTGTCAGACTTTTGCCAGACTAGTGCCAGACCAATTTTTTTTATACGGCTTGGCAGTAGAAATTGGATCGAACACACCAGAGTTTGTATGTAATCAATGCACTCCAGACCGAACTAATTCGACGAGAAATATATTTCAAACATTAGATTAACGATTTCATGCATTTAGTAGTAGGTACATAGTAAAATTTTGTTTATAAAGCGATTCAGGCACTGTTGAGCTGATACAGTTTCGCATAACAGGTATTGTAGATGATCTGGTATAGTTTGGTCTGTATATTTATTTTGAAGAATGTTCTAAATCGATGAGAAATATATTTAAAACATTAGATTAACGATTTCATGCATTTAGCAGTAGATAAATAATAAAATTATGATTATAAAACCTTTCAGTACGGCTCATACCGTTTCGCGTAACAGGTATTATGTATGATCTGCTTATTGTTCTATAATAGGTTTGACTGCACACTTTGAAGAATGTTACAAATAGATATCAGAGTAAAGAATATATACATTGTTATGTTAGTTAAGCAAACAATGGATCTATTTTATTAGACAAACAAAGCTCCAAGGATATATTCATGCTGTAACCTTAACGTGACTATAGAGCTAATTTCTGGATCAAAGAAATTAGCAATTAATATATTTTTACTACGCTTTTTATTCGTAAAAGAGTTTAAGATTTCAATTTAGAATGAAAAGCGTTATGCAGTTTTGGTGCGAGGCGGTGGGGAAAGGATGACGTCCAGGCCGTAATCCCCCTCGTAAGTATTGGATGATCTGTTTCTGATTCCTTCTTCATTTTCACAGTGAAAACCGTTTCTGGTTGTATGGTTGGGTCATGTTCGCGAAGACTGTACGTATAGTTTGTATTAATTAATTGTCTTCTAAAAGTCTTTCCAGAACTGCAAATAAATAAAAAAGGTTTCAAAATTTAAACAACAATATAAAAGAAACTTGAGATTGTAATGTACACTCGATGTGGAAAATATTTGATTCGAACGATTCGAATTTTTTTTGTAATACTACAATTTCATTGGATGTCATTGGCTCGAACACTCGTTTCAGCTAATCTCATTGGAAGATTGTAAGAAAATTTAAACAGTTCGAATTAGATATTTTCAAAGTCGAGTATACAGTCAAGTGTACAGTACTTACAGTACCCTACTGAAAAATCTCACGTTATTAAAAACTTAATAAAATGTGAACCTTTACAATACTTTTGATAAGTCTTGTAATTTTTTTAGTCTTTACAGTACATCAGAAAACACATAATATAGTGTATTTTTAAGAGAATTCTTGAATTCAAAATTTTTATATATTAAATTTTAAAGTTCTGAATTCTCACTTATGATCTCAAGTAAGATTTTGAGTGAAAATTCACCTAAAAATTCTTTATTTTCATTTTATTTTCTACTTTATTTTATTTTCTACGATTTTCAATGTATATATAGAAATAAGATATAGAATATATAGGATATAAGCTAAAAGACAATTCCAAAGGCAGTAAATGTCTATTTTCAATTAATTTCGGCTCCTCACTGATTTTTAATTACTTGAGATTTTGGAATGAGATTTCACCTGAGATTTTTGGTAGGGTAAACACAAGAGAATCGATTATATAAATATTTTGAATTATTATTAGTATCAAATTACCTTCTGGTAAATTAATATTAGTATCAAATTACCTTCTGGTAAATTAATATTAGTATCAAATTACCTTCTGGTAAATTAATATTAGTATCAAAGTACCTTCATAAAATTTATGTTCAGCGTCGCTAAAAAAAGAGTGCCCACAAGTTCCTTTTGATAATTTAAGTTCTTTGTCTTCAGTAAATTTTGAATTTCTTTTACTTTTTGTTTAATCAAACATGTCTTGAATTTCAACAAGTCCAATAATGAATAATGATACTCTCTTATATCGTTATCATAAATAATTTCTAAAATAATCTTTTTCGTCTCGCGACGAACTCTGCCTGTTCCATTCATGTACGTTTCCAAAGCAGTATTATTATCAGTGACTATATTTAAAATGATTAATTTTTTTTAACAATTGAAGCTGATTATTGGTTGTTTCTAAAATAAATGTAGACGTGAGTTAACACTTTTTTGATAGTTTAAATATTAATCAATATATTACCTTTTTGTCCAAAGAATTCTATTACAGGTCCAATTACTGTATCATGTAGATTAACAAGAAAATATATCATGTAAAATTTGACAAGTTTAAAATAAATTTTTAAATTAGAAAAATATGTTAAAATACCTGATCTATGCTTTTTTTTATATTGCTACTGGTTACTGGTATAAATAGATTATCTTTATTTGTATCACAAATATTGTCACATATCTTATTTGTACTATTCATTTCTTGTGTGAGATCATTAGATGTATTTTCTGTTACAGTGTGAAGAATCCTATTTATAATGGAATTAAGAATAGTTTTATTTACAACTGAGTTACTCGTTTCTTTATCCTCAAATCCATGAAATGATTGTGCCAAATTCTGATTATTTTCAGTTAAATTATTTGAGATTAATTTGTTTGTTTCAGAACAAATTTCATTACGATTAAAATACAGCGCATTAGTCAACGTTTTCAGCATCCATGGTTCTATATCTTCAAATTCTGTAATATTATACATTTCAAGCAATATTTTTGTTCTTGTTTTTAAAGAAATTTTTTTATCAGAATTTGTCAAAAACTTTTCTATATCTTTTTTTCTAATCATGCTCATGGCTTTACAAAGTTTTTCTCTGTAGTCTAGCCATTCTTTTAATGTATGAGGAATAATTGTTTGGACATCATTGTTTAAATCTGAAACAAAAATAAAACTATTTTATTATGAAATCTGATATATTTAATAAAAAGAATAATTTCAGAAATTACTAACTTGCAAGATCTGCAGTAATAGTTTCAAAATAGCATTGCAAAAAGAAACGAACTTTCTCGTGGTATTCTTTTCTCTGACCATATTTTGGAAAAACTTTTTGACTTAAGTTTTGCAATTGCTCATTTGAAATACTGTTATGCGTATTTTCGTCAATTAACAAATTATTGACATTCACAACACTAAGTAACTTCAAATACTGGCTATTTTCCCAGTCTATTCCTTGCCTTCGTCTATATATATTATCCATTTGTAATATTGTGTTTAGTCTTGTATTTTTTCTTCCTAAAATTATTGCTCTTTGTTTGTATAGAAACTATATTAAAAATAGTGGTTTCGTGAAAATCGGACCGCAAGAGTCTAATCACCAGAAATGAATATAAAAATATTTAAATTATATTTGTATACGTACAAAACAAAAGTTCATAAATTATATACATATAATTATACTAAATCAAATGTTATCAAATTATATTAAAAGAGAACTTACAGTTTGAAAAATGTAGAATGTATTGATTGAAGCAAATAATTCAAAGAGATAAGTTTATTTTAGAAATCAACTTGAGCGGTAGGTTTATAGGGCCAGAATACTAATCCAGTTGATCAAACAAATCACCAATAAAGATGTGATCCTCAGAAATGTACTAAATGGCTCAGTGTACAAAAGTTCAGAATGCTGTTTTGATATGTTCTGAAATAGATGATGGTTTGATGGGCACAAATCTATTTGAATAAACAAATGTATTTACAAAAATATAGGATTAGTTGACTGGTTTGAAGAAGTATTTAAAGCAATTGTGATATGAGTTAATTTAAACCAATATCAAACATAAATTCTATAAGTTATCTACTGATTATAAAAAAGTAAGCTATAAACATCAAAATAAATGGGAGTATATTATTATATTATGTGCAGAAGATGTGATTGATAATAGTTGTAAGAAAAATACACTTATTGTCATAGAAAGCTGTTCAAAACAAAGAAATAAGTACAGATTTTTGTACAATTACACTATGATCATTTATAATAAATCCAATATAAAGCCGAATGATTTGAAGAGCGTAGAGTAATTTTTATCCTTTAATCTTATGTCCTTGAAATCTGCAAATAATAAACATGGCAGTAAGGTTTTATACTACATGAAGTTGATTTAATATTATAAATAATTGAATAACTTACATCTGCATAAGCATAAATCCAAGAAATTATAGTTAAGAAACTTTTTTAGTACGTTTGGATGCTACTTGGTGCGAAGGAGTTTAAAATACGTCCGTGGAAGGATATGTGCTCTTCCAATAGATTTTGAATACTGTAAAACAATTAAAATTATTAATTAGAACAATAAATCATATAATCCGTTTTCTACAATCTACTAGTATACTTTTAAAATGTTAATCTAAAGAATTAATTTATAAGAAAAAATCCTAAGATTACACTTTGCAATATTAATTACATTTATGAGTAAATATATAATCATAGGACTACAAAACAAACAAGTAATATAATTATAACAATGAAGAATAAGTT